>PVHP010009455.1:0-50343 GCA_004024765.1 Zapus hudsonius | reverse complement strand
TGTTTGAATGCCTGCTGAGAAGATGGCGCTGGCCTCTGTTCGCTGCTCCACATGTCGTGCATTCCAGAGGATTTATTGACTCTGTTTGGAAATGGCTTGGTGCCTGGCATGCTTCCGTGTATTTGGACCAATTGTGAGTGTGTACGTATGTGATGCTGATAGGCTATAGTTGGACTTAAAATTGCTGCACACCTGAGCGGGGGAAGAGAAGAAGAATGAAGAGAAAGAAGAAGAGGAGAAGAAGAATGAAGAAGAGAGAAGAAAGAAGAATGAAGTAGCTTCTAGTAACAATGTAACTTGTAAGGTTTCTTGAATAAAATGCTGCGGAGAAGAACTCTGGTGGTCGTGTCCTTTCTTGCTGGACGAGCAGGGACGCGACAAATCAATATTGGTAAAACTGCTGACATTAATTGTCTGTGGCTGTGATCTATAATGTTGCTGCAGCATGATGAGTGAATGCTTAGCCGAAACTGAAAGAAACAATTTATCTCGTATACCCTTCATGGCTTGGAAAACATCATGGAAGAGGAGGTGTGAGAAATGCAAGAGTTTGAGGAAGGAGTGGGGGAAGGGAGTGTCTTCAGGATTAGGTATGACCATTGGCATCTGGAAGCAGAGCAGCTAGCACGACCTGCAAGAGATACTCATAAGACTGAGCCTTCACATTACTCTGTGAAGGGGGAGGGTCATGAGACTCAGAAAACTCACAAGATCCTTCCCCACCCCTTAGATTTCAACTACAGCTATGTGAGAGGTCTTACCGGCTTGGTAGGACTTCTTGGTGGTACAGATACACACCCACTTCCTGGAGGTAGAGCTGCATGTGAGTCCCTCATGCTCCTGTAAGTAACCCCAATAAACTCTGTTCACAAAGATAGATTGGGATGGAACCCTTCCTTGGTCTGTCAGTGCCTTCTCTACCTGGGATGAATAGATATTTCTTTACATTTCCTCATGAAAATACAGCAGTTATCAATAGTGGTTGCTAAAGAAATAAATGAGTGGATAAAGAATAAAATGTTGAAATCAACAATTTCTCATCTTTCCCTACTTTAATAGAGAAGTATTTTTTCTTCTCAAAATGATGGTTCCAATCATGAATCTTCTGAAAAAATGCCCCCTGGTTTCTAGGGATAGTGGTTCTTTTAACTACCCATACTCAGAAAGCCGCCTAAGGGATTGTCAGAAGAAAAAGAAAAAGGCTGAGAGCTGTAAGCAGAGTAATCATTTGAAATGCTAACCCTCTCCAGCAAGAAGAGGTTCATTGTCATCTGGCTAGCACACTAAGAACCATATAACTTTTATTTAAGCAGTTTTGGGGCAGCTGAAATAAGAATGTGAAGCCCTACTGCTTTACATAGCTAAAATCCAATGATGAGATTGAGCCATGTGTGTGTAAGTAATTAATATCATTTTCTAAGATAACAGTAGAAAATATGTCTACATCAAAAACTGTACAAAATTCCCTTAAAATCCTCAAAGATTCCTTTTCTAAAATGAACTTTAAACCACCAAATATCTGCTTGTGCTATGATGCTGTCCAAGTATTTTCTGGATTTTTTTCTACTACTACCCCCCCCCAAAAAAAGAAGAAAACCATTACAGGCTATTGCCAAGGCTCTTGGTTATCCACCAGAATGAGATGATAAGACCCTATTGCTGAAGACCACATATGCTTGGGCTGCAGGTCACTGAGAAATCAATCTGGAGCTGAGCTGGAAACCAGCTGACAGAAAGCTGGAAAAAGCTATGGCTGCATGCAGCCCTGTGGGAGAGAGAATTCATCAATGGTGGTGAACAGCAGTGGACCTTGCAAGCCTCAAGACTGACCAGTCAGGCCAAATGTGCCAACTGGGGCAATAGTGGTACATCTATTGTGGGGGAAACCAAGTGCTCTCTAATTGGACTAGAGGCCTGTCCCACAGGAGGGAAAGCATGCCCAGTACTGAAGACCTAGTCAAAAGCCTATGGTGGGGGAGGTCATGAGCCCTAGGGGAGTAACACTGGCTGTTGTCTGGCTAAACTTTCATACAAGCACTTTTTAAAAAAAAAATGAGCATACTCACCCTCATGATAATACTACTCTCACTTTTGTCTAGAGAAGCTTTTCTTTTTCAGAGGGTGGTGACCACTGGGATAATGCAAAAGACACCATAGTGCTGAGGAGAAATGACAGTGGAGTGTTCAACACTGGATCATCTCTATCACACCTCTCAAGGCTCAGGGTCTATTGCCAAAGAGGCAGCGGAAAGATTGTTACAGCCAAAGGAAGGGTAGAACTGTTTATCATGCAATCTTCTAGACACAAAATGGCCTTGATATTCATGACTTCTCAATGCCTGATAATACCTACACATAATGGGAGGAAAAGATGATGACACTGAAACAAAACAGACACTAATTAAGAGGGAGAAGAGATATAGGGGAGGGTGGGTAGGGAATCATAATGGCTTATGATCTATGATTATGGAAGTTTTAATAAAAAGTTAAAAGAAAAATAGAAAAACTAATTTGTCATGAATTTCCTTAGACTCTACACTCTATCAGAAAATCATGAATATGTTAAGGCAGTCCCATTAAAGTCCTAAAGGAGTATTATTTTTTTTCCAGAAAGTCTTTAGAAAATAGGTCTTTTGACTATGGAGCAGGGAAGTAACTGAGACCAAGTAACCTTTTAGAGCCCAGAAATCATTCCAGTTGGTTCATTGACCTGAGTGCATAGTAAAAGCCAAAACTATGAAAGAACACTCTTAGAGGAGTTGTACCTCTGTATATACACCTGACTTCTGTCTATACCTTCTCTACCATTGGAATTTCCGAAAATTTCCTCATTAGAAAATTTTTACATGATTTGGTTCTTTCCCGTGAATGTCACACATGTTTCCTAAAATAAGCAAACCCATCTTCTAACATTGTGATTGTTTCTGGCAAGATCACGTAGTTCAGAAATATATCTTACAAAAGTTTCCCAGGAAACTGGAATGTTGGCAAGATATCATTGGGAATAACATGAAAATAGTGAGTTGTGGGAGGAAGTAGAAAATTTCGAAGAAATCCAAAGAATACTCACAATGTTTTGGGTTCTGTGATGGCCAGCAAACAAGCTAAGAGAAAATTGTCATAAATATACAAGGAGAAGGCAAGAGAAAAATGCTGCAACCTAGGAAGGCTGGCTGAGTAAGGAGAACAGCAAGACAGAAAGACCAAGACACGAGCTGTGGGGCTAAATAGTAATTAGAGACTGAATATTGTACAAAGGCTTAATTAATACTTCCATTCTACAAAGGAACACCTGCAAGGCACTGTATAGAGAACCCTCTAATGAGCATGTGCTCATGTTGGGCTTGTGGAGGAATAAGAAAAACTGCTCCTGTCATTTGCTTGGAAGACAGGTTGAGAAGCAAATTCTATATTATCATTTTTCCCTGGCTGAGTCATTTCCAAGGCGTGCTATTCACATTCATCCTTAGAGATGACATATACAGATGCACTGGTTACAATCAGTGTTTTCCATCATGCGTTTTGTGTATCAGTCTCTGGAACCACCACAGCCATCCAGATGGCTGTCCCCATCCAGATTATAGCCCAGTGAGACTTGCATCATTCTCGATATTCAGAATCATGAGTGTCCATTCCAAAAGTAATAAAACCTATGTCACTATTAATATCAAGTTATTCTTCATGGGGAAATTCTGAGTTCTCTATTCTTGTCTCCACTTCGGTTCAAACACTCATACAGAATTTCTTCTTTGGCATGCTCATTTTCTTTCTAATTCAGGAATTTTTATAATCTCTTAGAGAAATTAGCACTTTGGTCTTTCCAAATCTAATTTGAAAATTTACATGCACTTCTCAATGAGAAAATTTCCTTACCATGTTGAAAAAAAAATAATTAATTTTATCTTACGTTTTATTTGAAGAAAGAAATGATTTGATTTGAAAAGGGGTGATCCTCATAGGGGTGTGGATTTTAATAAGATTGATTACTGCACAGAAGGTGAACAGACTTTTGAATTTTTAGTACTATTTCTTGCCTTTATTCTTAATGTACTTTGTTGATTGAGGGAATGACAGAGAATGCAGAAATTTTTTGAAGTAATGCTGTCAAAAGCTGTGACATCTCCAAAACTATATTTCTTAAAAAAGCAGAAAGAAGAATAAATTGTAGAAATGATTTTTCCAAGGATTATTGTCCACAGTCCTACATTCCACAAAACCCTACCCTATATCCTCATGTTCCAAAGGAAGAAAGCCCAAAAGGAGGAATTTGCTTTCTGGTCTGTAGATTTCCTCTGGGATCTAAACTGGCTGGTGCTGGGTCTGAGGGTTGGAGGAAACCAGAAATATAAAGTAGGAAAGGGACCATGGAAAATGCTTGCTAATATTTAAGCTCTGAATTTTATTTGAAATGCTCTAAAGGCAAGTTTACCAATAAACCAGATCACAAGGGAATGTGGGGTTCAGCCTAAAGGCTTAGTGACAATAGTTTTCAACTGGACTCAGACCCACCTACTCCAGCAGTGGCTGGCTGCAAGGCACATTGCATGACCTATTGAACCATTTAAAATTCTTGGTTTACTTAGTAAATGTATATATAAAGTGGAAAGAAAAATGTTGACAAGATTGTGTGACTTTTGAATATTATATGTACCAGTGTCTTAAAGATGTGTTTACTTCTCTGGAAGGCAGTTCTGAAAACAGTAACAACTGAAGAAAGGCTTCCTACTTGTTTCTATTATGATTATTTTTCACCTATACATAGCTCTTAGTAGCCTTGAATAGGCCAGACATATTTCTGCTGTGATGCATTTGCACAATGGGTTTTCTCTACTTGTAATTTTCCCCCAAGTGTCCATGTGGTTCACACTCTTAGGACCCTTCTTGACTTTGTTCAAAACACTATGTAGCCATTCTTTTTAGAAATCCAAATACCTCATCCTCTTTTCATTCCGGTGCTCCTTTTTAGGCGTGTGTAAGTGTGTATGTCTGGGCACATTTGTGTGTCGTGTGTGTGTGTGTGTGTGTGTGTGTGTGTGTGTGTGTGTGCTTAAACCAGAGGACAATCTCTGGTGACTCCTCAGAAACCACCAGTCACCATTTGAATATTTATTTTTATTTATTTATTGAGACAGGTTCTCTCACTGGCCCAGAACTTGCAAATTGGGCTATACTGGCTGGCTGGTGTCTCCACCTCTCCAGCTTTGGAATAACAAGACTGTGCCACCACACCTGGCATTTTAAAGTAGTGGCTGGGGATTGAATTCAGATCCTTATGCTTGAGAGGCAAGCCCTTGATCGACCGAGCTCTCTCCTCAGCCCCTCATTCTGATAGTTCACATCTAACTGGTGTCTTCTCAGTATCAGTTTCCACCTTTGGATGTTATAAACCTATCTACCCACCTCTGTGCCTTAGCTATCTATTTTATTTTCTTTCCACTAGAATGTAAGTCCACAATGGAGGTATTTTTACCTTATTGTTTTAGATGTTTGCCTAGCATACCAAACAAAGCCTCTTACATAGGAGGTACAGGTTACATTGTTACTGAGGGGATGATCAACTCCATGAAATAGCATTTACTGTCAAAGTAAACTGTTATTCTGCTGACATTTGCATTCTGTTGGCTTTGGGGGACTTATTTCAAGTGTGCTCTTAGTGTTTGTTGTAAGCTTTGTTGCCCCTGTATTTTCTCTGCAACTTGGCAGGAGACATGTTACTCCTTCTCTAAGTAGTACGCTCCATTTACTCCCCTAGGAGGCCACTGGTTTTCAATAACCATTAATATACCTCACTGACCTGACCTGATCACTAGGTGTCTGTAGGAATTTCCTCCAAATTGAAACATTGGAGTCAAATAATCCCTCAGGCGGGAGACCCTCTTCCCAAGGTTATATAAGCAGTTAACAACTGGGGAGATGACTGTGTTTAAAGGCACTTGCTTACAAAGCCTACCAACTTGGGTTTGATTCCTCAGTACCTACATTAATCCAGATGCAAACTGTAGAGCATACTTTGGGAGCTCATTTGCAGCTTTAGTGTGTCCAGGCTCGCTCGCTCGCTCTCTCTCTCTCTCTCTCTCTCTCTCTCTCTCTCTCTCTCTCTCATAAATAAATAAGTTCTTTTAAAAGACCAGCCTAAATGCCTCTGAATGGTGCAGTGTGCTCAGTGACGCCGCTTCCTTGAGTCATCACATATGTTGGGGTGGGCTTTTTGTGATGCGGTGCCTTGGAGTCATCGCTGCTCTTGTAAGTAACCCCTCACTCTATTCTGTAAGCAACCCTAATAAACTCCTTAGTCACCAGAACCCGTTTTGGTACAACCAGGCTTTATTCTGTCTTCTGAATCGAGGTGTGCTTGTGTCTCCTCAGGGAATAAGTTTCACACAACATTAGGTAGAACAGTTGCTTTTCCTTGGCAAGAGAATTAAGGCAGGCCAAGCCACTAGGAAGCCATCTGTCCATTGTCATCAAGAACTTCTCAGTTTTCTTCAGAATTCTAGTATGTCCAACATACTATTTTTTTTTTTGAGCAACATAGTGATAGACACCCATCTCAACTGAGGGGAGAACGAGAGAAGTAGAGCATTGGAGCTGCTTGTGCTGATGCCTATTCAGAGGAATTTGACATCTTCACTGGCATTGCAGGAGACTTAAGGCAAACACTGGTAACTATTTTTGTGCTGAAAAACAAAGGAGAGCATCCATCCATCTAGACAAGCACCATTGCAGGCCTTTTTCAGGAATGAAAGCACTGCTCCTTCAGAGGGGCCTTCCCTGACAGCCTCTTCTCCGTAGTTTAGATTCTTCCTCCGAATCCCTTAACACAATTATCAATTTGTATAGTACATTCTTTGATCAATGTCTATCTCCTTGTATCAGTCACATTTTAGCAGAGAAGTAGAATCACCCTGAGTAATATGAAGAGAAAGATTTATTAGAGAGATTAAAATGTATGCAATTGTGAATGATGAAGAAGACATCTAGGAAAAAAACTGTTGTCTTGCCTCTGAGGTGAGCCTGACATCTCCACTGTTTAGCAGGACTAGCAGTTAGCAAGAAACTCTAGGCATGAAATGGGAAGACCCAAGTTCAAGGAGGCACCCAAGACTTACTGGAACCCACATCCATCTCCCACCACTTCCAGTCTGGATGCTGTGGGAACTATTCAGAAGTTGGTGGTCATCACCATAGGGGCACACCTATATATGACCCAGGACTCAGAGAAGCTGAAGAAAGACATCTGGTGGACACTTCAGAGGCTGCTGCAGTGATACCCACCTATCAGTGACAATGTGTGTGAGCTGTGTGGCCCCCATGCCAGCTTTCAGAGTTGCTGAGTCCCATCCTCCTTCCAAACCTCACACTCATGTTCCTGTGGTCAGCACACTAAACCACAGCCAAACACAAAAGGACGTTTTGAGAAATAAGGCTTCAGCTTAGCTTAGTTGGCAAAGTACAAAACTATCCATTCTGTGTCAGTCTATAAATGCTCAGCATTCAGCTCTCCCCAGGCCTGAGACAAAACCCTGTTGCTGAAGAAATCACAGAATGCCATTGATCAGCATCAAGAGACCCTTCCAGGTCCGGAATGGCAACCAGCCCCCATATGGCAGTTAGTGCAGTGCTGGAAGGCACTACACAAGCTGCCAGGGGAGGCTGATCAACGACAGCTGGAGTAAACAGAGACCACTGGCATGAAACACAGTCTAGGCTGACCACACCTCCTACTGTGAGAGAAAAGCAAACCAAGAAAGGAGCACTTGTGCAACGGAGGAGCCTGGGCCTGGGGGAGACAATCAACAGCTATTAAATTTGGCCAAATATTCTACTCAGTGAGGGGGAACCCTTAATTGGAACTGGGGATTCAGGGCGATATGCACCGGATCCCATACTCTTGGGCTCCCAAGAAAAGATAAAATATGGGAGTGATTGATGGGGAGGCTACTAAAAATAGAATCTAGGTAATCCAGAATTGTGTATATTTGTTAACCTATACTGATCTCACTCTCCAATGGAGATTGTGTTTGTATTTTTCAGGATGCAGCAAGAGAGATGGGGCCCATCTAATCCTACCATCCGACCTAGGCAGATAGCTGAGATCCTGGCAAGAGATGAGCCACCACAGTCATATCGTGGAGGATCCATATGGAACCCCACAGAGAATGATGGGATGAACAAGGGACCCACAGCCACAGCCATTCAATCAACACAGGATAAGCCAGTGAGACAGAAACCAACGATTCTCGACACAAAAACCCCTAAGCTCACAACATTAAAGCAGCCTTAATACTCATCCACCACGACTCAGGGATCTGAGCGGAAGAGGGGGTGGAAAGACTGTGTGAGCTGTGGTGGGGGAGATTATCAGAGGCATGACACCCCTCAGTAACAATACACTTGGGTCAGGAGAACCCAGCTGAATACTAGGCTATCCATGGTCTCCTACCACAGAGAGTGATCCAGATGGACCACAGAGGAGGATATCCAGCTGACTGGGGATGGGGAGGGGGACAATGAGAAATTGGGGATAACAACTCATTGTTGGCTCACTAAACAATGTAACTCATTATGGACAATAAAATAAATAAATAAATGCTCAGCATTCAGAATAAATTTCAACACATAGTAAGCCCTCAATAAGCCATAACCCAAAGAATGAATTTTTTTGATGATACATTGTAAGTTGCAAATTACATAAACTATGACTAGGATGGTGCTTTAGAAGTGGACTTAACAAATTTAATATTGGTTGGCAGCCTAACAATTGGTGCAAACAAATTTGCAGGCACCTGAATTTATTTCTGGATATAAATATATTAATTTTCAAATATTACTATACCTAGAATATAGACATTACCTTTTTTTTTTTGAAGTTGTGTCTTGCTCTAGCCCAGGCTGACCTGGAATTCATTACGTAGTCTCAGGCTGGCCCTGTACTCACGGCGATCCTCCTGCCTCTGCCTCCCAAGTGCTGGGATTAAAGGCGTGCTCCACCACGCCCGGCTGACACCACTTTTTAATTATGACTGGCATGCTAGTAAAAAAATTCAGGGAAAGAAGCCTTGACAATTTCTTAGAATCTTTTTGGATGTAAATGATGACAGAGATTGAGATTGCCATAAATCTACTCTTAGACACTCGGGAAGCTGTCTGGACTCAAACTGTTAGTGAGGAAGAATAGGAAAAGCAGAAACTCCCTATTCCTGTTCACAGAGTAACTCTAAATGCAGTAAAGTTTGCACCACTTCTATTTTTCTTAATGCTTCAGCAGATAGAAAATAATGAACAAGATATGGTACATGTGCCTGTAATCCCAGAATTTAGGAAACTGAGACAGAAGATTATAATAAATTCAAGGCTAGTCTGGGCTATATATATGAAATATCAAAATAGACAAAATAATTGGATGGTTTATATATGTATATGTATGCCATCCAATTACATATATATAATTAATATCAATGTTTGATAGAAATGAAATGTTTAGTATAAAAATAGCTATCATAACCATGGAAACCATTAATTCATTCAACATTATGAAAGTCTTCTAATAATGGGCAACTTAAATTAATATGTAATGAATATGTTTAATCCAATCAGTATCTCTATGTATGTAATATCAGTAAAATATGAGGCTAAAAATTCTACTCTTGAGTCCCTTTATAAAAAAGAGATTAAGGCCAATGACTGTCTTTTGCCATCCCTTCTTTCTCCTTGTGTTTTATGTTTGGTATTGGAGATTTCCAGTGAGACCATAGACCACTTGAGAGGACCAACTTCATCATAAAAGTCGTGTGACAAGAGAATGAGGAGAGTAAGAGCAGGACTTTGGCTAGCACTGTGGTGGAATGACCCTTTCTCCAAGTCAACAGATGAAAGGGACAATTCAGAGAGGATGACATAAAGCAGGAAATGCAGGAAGATCTCATACAAACAGGTAAGATGCTCAGAGCAGAGATTTGTGTCTGGTTCAAGTGCCCAACACAGATCTGACAGCTAATGGCCTTGGGGTGCAGAATGGGTAGGTGGGCTGAACCGTCAGTTACCTGCTCTGTACAACTCTTGATCTGTTCTTCATGTTTCCCCCTGATATTTCACTTTCCTAAAGTCTTAATGTCACAGCAACACTTACTTTGAGAAATTGTTGAAGTAAGTGCCATTTTGGGAAATATGTCCAAGTTAAAAGAGCGGTAGTTTATTTTGGTTTACAGTTCAAAGGAATCTAGTCCATTATTTCTGGGAAGGCATGGCAGTGAGAGTGATCCTTACACTCTGAAAACCGACTCTGACATCAAATTGAACATTCGGCTAATGTCTAAGGAAGTCAGGTAACAGGGATGAGGTAATTGGATTAATTGGGGTGAGGGCATAAAATGTGGTAAGAGTGAAGAAGTTAGAAGTTCTGAACAAACAGATTCCAAATATGACACATAAAGTTGAGAAAAAAACAGATTGAGTATGCAGACTTAAGGCATCATGGTTGGGGGCTAGTTTGACACTCAGCAGGGTTTTCCTACATTCCCACAGCCCAGTGCAGAGGTGACCTGGATGCAATCCCCCACCATGTGAATATCTCCTGTGAACTCATCTCATATAGAAATGTGTGCCACGACGCACAGAGTGCCCCACACAGAAGCAAAGTGGTATGAAAAATATAACTGTTATGGCTTAAAGTGATATGTTTGGGTGTCTCATTGACAAGAGGTGGACTAATGGGTTAATTAATCAAATGGGTCAATTTGATTTAATTAAGAAACACCTAGGGCATCAATGAGGCATTCCTTCAGCTCTATTTGTAAGGCTGTTTCCAGAGCGTTTTAACTGAGGAGGGAAGACTGAACCAGAATGTAGGTAGCACTATCCCATGGGCTGGGGGAGGGGATTTCAGAATAAATAAATATGAAATAAGGAGAAAGTCAGCTTAGCACAAGCATTCCTTTTTCTCTGCACCATGGACCAAGCCGGTCTTGCTGCCATGCCTTCTCTGAAATGATGGACTGCGGTCCTCTGAACCGTGAGCCAAAATAAATCATTCCTCCATTAACTTACTTTTTGTCATGTATTTGTTCACAGCAAGGAGAAAAGAAGCTAATACAATAAAAAACTCAGGAATTTCAGTGCCTCCGGGAAGTCTGTTACATAATCTAGCAGAAGGATCTTCATGGCCATTTGTCATTTGACAGTATTTCTTTTACCTGAGTTACCAGAATAATAATTTTTTTTTGCTAAGAGAGAACAAGAACAGAAAGGCCTTAGGCATTCCATTCTCAGGAGATAATTTGTATAGGTTACAACAAGGAGCAAGAAGATGAACGCACAAGATGCTCTTTATAGTCTGCCTCTTGCACAGCCACCAGTTTTGTTTCCTGCTTGTTCCTTTACCCCTGGAAACAGGTCACTACCTTCCCCATACCCCAGAGGAACGGGAAGGTTGCAACTGGCTGTGATGACCATGGGGAGGTCAGGCACATCTCATGTCCACAATTGCTTTGATGGACCTACTTCATTTGGGGAGGTGGAGAAGGAGGGACTATAGTGGAGAAACCAGTAGGAGAAGCCTTCAAAGATTCCAAGAACATTCACCTGCTAAATGGGGTGTCATTATGGATTACAATTTAGCACAATTTAACACATAAAATAGAGAAGCAAAAGTAAACGTGAGAACTATTTAAATTAATGTGGGTCCTGGTTAAAAAAAAAAAAAAGTTCTTGGTGTCAGTCCCCTGAACACACAGTCCTCAAAAAGATATCGGGAAGGCTGTTTTTACAGGGAATGTTAGAAATGGTTAGGTTTTAATAAGTTTTGTCTAGAAAAATCCCTAGCAGTGAAGTTTCTGTGCCATTTTGGGTCGTCATCAGTGTCCCCCTGTCATGCAAATTAAGCATTGTAAGAGCATTTGGGGTGTTTCTGTTCATAAGTCTATTTATTTCTAACTTTTACAAAACCTCAAACTAAGAATAGTAGCAAGTCCAATTATAGCTTTAAATTTTTTCTAAGATAATGTTTCTTTTCATAGGAAAAGAGCCTCAGAGATCTTTGTTTAGAAATTCATGATATTAACTGATCTTTTATCAGGTCACACATTTATTTCTGTCAAGCCATGTGTTATTTTTAAATCATGGAATTCCAAAGATTCTTATGAAAACTATCCTTCCTAACTCTTCTACCAATACCGATTAGAAGCTGGACATGGAAGAACATGCCTGGAATCTCAATATTTGGGACATTGAGGCAGGAAGATCAATAGTTCAAAGCCACCCTCAGCTATATGAGACCCTGGATCAAAACAAATAAGTAAGAAAAAAATCAAAACGGGCAAAGGATAAAAAATTAGGAAAAAAACTATTGTGGACAAAAAGTAAATGTGATAAGATATCACTGTGCTGCTTGAATTTAAAATCAGAGGGGTCCATTTGGAAAGGACTACAGAAATCAATTAGATCAGCCATTCTCAAGACTGGTTGAAGAATAGAATTTAATGTTATTCTAGCTTTTTATTTTATTAGTAAAATAAATCTCTGGACTGAGCCAGATGTAGAGGCACATGTTTGTAATCTCAGCACGCTGGGCAGGCTGGGAAGGAGGATCATGGATTTGAGGCCAGCCTGTGCTATGCAGCAGGATCTTG
The DNA here is from genome assembly GCA_004024765.1 of Zapus hudsonius. Lineage (NCBI taxonomy): Eukaryota > Metazoa > Chordata > Mammalia > Rodentia > Dipodidae > Zapus > Zapus hudsonius. The sequence goes on along the minus strand of PVHP010009455.1, from coordinate 37,717 downwards.
CCTCTTGCCCCTGCCAAACAATCCAGTTGTACTTTTTTGTACTTAAGATACTTTCATCTGCTTCTTTCATTCTATCACTGCCAAATCCAGCCTCTGGAACACCAGTACTTCTTAGGAGTGATTTTCCTTCTCTGCTTGATGAAACGAAATAGGCATTCTGAGAAATTTTGCGCAAGACTGAAGATGATCGCCACACTTTAAAAACCAATTTGGAAGTACATGTTGGAAGCTTTCAATGCATTAATTCCAAAAACTTACCATAAAAAGACAGCCATGTTGGTATGTTTCTTTTATGAATTTCTACTCCTTTGCCATAGGAGTAGACTTTGGCATCTTATTTAGAATTCTGATAAATGTTTCATGATTTTTTTTTTCTAAATTTCAATACAGAGTCACTGTTGGGGATAAGGCATATCCATCTGAGACTTCACCAAAGACTCCCCTACCCTTTTTCAGCAAATGGGGATAGAACCCAAAGCCTGCCATTAGCCAGGCAAACACTCTACACAGAGCTGCACTCCCAGCTCAGAATTGCATTTTCAAAAGCTGCAAAAGTAAGGATCATAATAAGATCTACTGCACAGTATTGTGTAAATCAAAATGCTCTTTTAAAAAGTATTTTATTTATTTACTTGCAAGCAGAGAGAGAGAGAGATAGAAGAGAGAGAGAGAGACAGAATGGGTGTGCCAGGGCCTCCAGCTGCTGCAAATGAACTCCAGTTGCATGCCTCACTCTATGCTTTACATGGGTACTGGGGAATCGAACCTGGGTTATTAGCTTCACAGGCAGACACCTTAACCACTGAGCAATCTCACCAGCCCTCAAAATGCTTTCCTATGTGGAAGTCTCGGATTGACTAACCATTTGGGAGAATTCTGTAGTTTACTCTGCAATTAAAGCCCAATACCCTGATTACCTGTGAGGCTAGCTAATAATGTTAAATATCCAGTCTGTTTCCCAAATAGTCCTATATTGCTGTGAAAATTAATTATGGGCAAGTTACCTTCTAAGCATGATAATTTGCTGGGACATGGTAGAGACCTTCTGGAGATGGGACAAAAGACAACAACTTTGAGGGAAGACATCTTTCCGTTTCTGCCCATCTTTGTCACTGAGCATCCAAAGACAGGTAGCTCCCAAATGGGATTGGAGCAGCTAGCTGCCCTTCCTTTGGGACTTGAGGATACCTTACCAGGCCGGACTTTCAGGCCTGTATTGTACTAACTCTTACTCCTACTTCCAAGTATTATGAGTCCAGGCTGACTTGTCCCATGACTAAAGCCTATAGGGATGATCCTTGACTCTATCCTGGAGTAGCCCCTGTTAACTTTTTTCAGTTGACATAGGGTTGTTGTTAAAACAGCAAGCAAATAAGAAGGCAAAATGTGACAAAAACATAGAGAATGAACTGGGTTACAGGGTTTCCCCTTTGGGGTGTTCCCTCTCTTGCAGCTATACTTTTTCTGTTCCTTTTTCATTTTTCTCCCTTCTCTCCCCTTTTGGCATTCAATACATTTGTTACGTACTATGTTGGTTAGTGGAGAGTTTAACTTCAGTTGAAGTTAAATAGAAGACATGATTTTCTTCCCTTAATTTATTGACAGTTGATCCAAGCATTTATGTGTCTGTTGTAGTTCAGAGATCCATATTCTAGGCTCAATCATAGGTATAAGAAGCCGCATTTCAGGTTCTTTTAGTCTAAGCCTCTCTTTGAGCTTCTGTGTTCAATATTCAACCTAACTTGGTTTCGGGTGCATTTTGTCCTTGCTCTATGTACTTGCATTACTCTTAACTGCCACCAAGTGGTGTCTAATACTGGAGTCCACAGTTCACCTACAATAAAATTCATAGTGAAGTCATTTGCTTTCATTTCCAAAGTATGCCCTTTAGGTAGTAATGCTATTTTTCTAACCACTGAAGTTTGCATCATTGTATCTGGCTTTAGCATGTGCCAAGTGTGTTCCTTTATTATTTCTTTAGACGTTCTTGGTGGTTCCTTGAAGTCAGTGAGTTATTTCTATTTATCACACCTTGTACAAGACAGAAAAGCTTAGTGACGTGGCTTTCAAACACGTGCAAGGAAGTAGAACCTGGATACAAAATTGGCTCTCCGATTTTATATTTAAACGATTTGTTTAGCTCTGTGCTGCTTGAACAAGACGAACAGAAGAAATACCAAGCACATGTTCTGTGTGGTAGTATGAATATAAAATATCTACTATAGATTCGTGTGTTTGAATACCTATTCCCAGTTGGTGACACTGTTCTGGAAGGTTTTCTAACTTTGAGGAGTTGGAGCCTTCCTAGAAGAAGTGTGTCACTTAGGTCACTTAGGGTGGTCCTTCAGGACAGAATGGTGGAGCTTGCTCTCTCTCTCTCTCTCTCTCTCTCTCTCTCTCTTTATCTCTCTCTCTTTCTTTTTCTCTCTCTCTCCTTCCATGTTAATGTGAATATGTGACACAGGCTTCCTATTCTCTTCAAGATGCATTCTACCCTCTACAACTGTAAGCTGGAGTACAAGCCCTTTCCTTCTGGTTGGGTATTTGTCCCAGAAATGAGAAAGTAACTTATACATCTTTAAACAGCCACAGCCCAAGCAGTACAACAATTCTAGCTGTTTCTTTTGAAGCTATTAAAGTTATTTATGTCTTATGTGTGACATCCATATTTTCCATGCGTTTTAGGACCAGACACACACAGCATTCACCTGGATGAGTCTCTCTGTATCAGCTGCTCTTTCTTTTTTGTTTTATTTTTTACAAAGAGACACTGACCCTGGCTTTCTGTCTCCCTTGAACAAGAATCCATAAACATGACAAACATCTAAAATGATACCACAGTGCATGATTGTTTCTTTCTCAGTAAAGAAAGAAAGAAAGAAAATTTCCCTGGTAACCAGGCTGCAAATTCTCTCAGGAAGCTCAGCTATTATTACTAGAAGCTAAAATCTGTCTTTTTCTTTTTAAAGGATCCAAGCCATCATTTTTCTATGACCAATTTAATGATGCTTTAAAAATAACTTTTTAAAACAGTTAAAATGTGATTTTCTCATAACCATCCACCTGTGGACTAAGTCAGGGAAAGCCAGTGAGAATTATAAGCATATTTGGGGGGGGGAAGGGAAAGGAACTATAACAATTTATGTTTATTTAACCTTACTGGCTAACAGACATTCTGTTTATCATTAAAATTTCTTACACCTCATTGAACCTCCACAACTATTTTACATAGCAGGCACTCTTATTATTTACACTTTCCCAGTAAGTTTGATGATAAAATGAAGCCTAGAAAGGTTAAGGATCCAAAAATGAAAGTGAGTTATGGAGGGGCTTTTACGTGTGGGTGTGCGAGGGCACAGATCTGTCTGCCTGGCTTGTGTTCATGCTCATCTCTGGCTTTCTCTGCTCAAGAATCAGCCAGCATGATTCCTGTACTTTTTTATACCTACCACACATTCCCATCATGCTCTCTGTTCCACATTTTGGGGTTAGGACAGTTTCTGACTTTCACCACTCCATCTTTAAATGCTATTTCATATCAGGGACAATCTGTGCCCAGAACCTCGAGGAAGTGATGTAATAGATTCATGTCTTTTTTTAAAAAAAAAAAGAGTTCTAATATCAGGAGTTTATCTTTCATTTTTCTGAAATCTTAAGATGGACAAGGAAAGATGCCTCATGAAAGAAAAGACCGTTTATATTCTCTGGACTCTAAAACACACCGTTAGAAGTGCATGCTAAACACTTTGAGGGTTATTATAAATATTTTAGTTGCCCCAATTATATAAGTATCACCATGTGTTTAATGATTATTGACTGTGAGTCATCCCTGTGCTGAAGGCCAGTAGCACAGAAAAGAGGCCCAGCAACAGCATTCATTCAACATAAAATTTTTGGACAGCTATTTGTGTGTTTGTTACCATATTTGTTATAGGAATATAAAAATGTGAAAGGTTTTCCTTGTTTTAAAAAGCTTCCAAATTGGAAAGAGAGAACACAGATTTAAATAAGACATGGTTAATGCTGTAACAGAAGTTAATAGAGCACATGTTAAGTGCTAGGACTTTATAGAATGCGATAGAGGGGGTCAGTTTCGCACCTGTGTGCATGAGGAAGAAAAGTTCTCCATATCTGATTGTGAATAGTTTACAAAAGTCTTCTCCCAGCTGGGCATTCTGGCTCTCAATCGTTCATCTATGTCTTTTCTTTCTCCCCCTTCTACTCATGCCATACCAGTTTCCCCATCCTTCAGGAGAAGATCAGATCTAATCTCCTGTTGAAAGCCATTACTTCCAAGCAATCACTCCTGGCTCCCAAATCCCATGCTGCTTTACTTCTGTGAAAAGAAGTTGGCCAGCTAATTAGGGTGGGCACATTGCTTCTATTCTTTCAAGCTGGTTAATATCAGAAGCCGGGAAACAGAACCTGCCTCCACTGTGGGGGCTGAAGATACTTGGACTCTCCCAGCCTTCCTTTAAGACAGGGCTCATGACAGCCAATCAGATGTGTTTGCAGCACTTGGAAGCAGGGAGTGGGGTGGGATGGTGGGGTAGAAGCAGAGACTATGGTCATCCCCAAGCCTGCTTGTCCTTCTCCAGCTTTGCTAGAGGTTTAGTGCTAAAAATAGCAGATTTCAGCAAAGTATCAACATGAAAGAACTTAAAATGGATCACAGGCCTCTGTGGGAGTGGCTCATACTTCTCTTGCTCCTTCAAACCTTTCCTCCAGCTGAGCTAGTTCCCTTCTTTCTCTTTAGGTTTCCCCTACAGTGAGGAGTGGGTGATATTTTTGGAAGTCGCAGTGTTGGGGGGAGACGGTGCTGATCCGCTGACAGGAGGGAGCAGAAATGTTAGTTATCAGCGCTGTGGGTGCCACACAAGAAGTGCATGGCATCACATGTCATTTTCAAATGTCCCCTGACCATCCATACAGGCAAAAGTAATCCTGTTTATAATCATCTGATCCTAGAATCTGACTCTTTTTTACATATAAAAACACACTGTTGTAGAGAGGAGGCTTGAGGAAAGATTGCACCTGATTTGGAATTTTCTCCAGACCCTGGCTGTCAGGAATGGCTCTCCAGCCTGACAGTGCTGCCTGTGAGGTTCCCTGTGGGCCCCCAGCATTAGCTGCCCTCTGGATGCCACAGCGACCTGATCCTTCATGGTATACTTTTTAGATCCTCCTAAGCATTTGATTACTGAATAATATTTTATAAATTTTGTAAAGTGCTTTCTTTCCGGTTGTCCTTCATAGTACACTCAGAGAAGGATATTACATTAAAAATTTTTTGAGGGCTGAAGAGATGGCTAAGCAGTTAAGTCACTTGCCTGCAAAGCCTAAAAACTGGGGTTTGATTCCCCAATACCCACATCGAACCAGATGCACAAAGTAGCCCATGCATCTGGAGTTCATTTGGCGTGAGTGAAGGCCTTGGCATGCCCATTCTCATTCTCTTTCTCCTTGCAAATAAATAAATATGTTTTTAATTATTTGAATTTCATCTCTAAATGACTTGACATAACAATGAGTGATTTAGTAAGGTCACAAACCATTAACCTAAGGTCCTTTCTTTCTTTCACTCATCTGCTAGCCCAGCCTCTTACCTGCTGGTCACTAAAGATCCACCCATCATGGACATTCATGCAGGTAAAAAGTAATCCTTTTACAAATTATCAGAGACTGGAATCTGCCTCTGTTTCATATGCAGAAACTAAATATTCTGGACTTGGGGGGAGTTAGAATCTGGCACAGAATTTAGAATTATACTCAATTTTTTTAAAGCTAACAACACACTTTTCTACCTGTTACATACATACACAACTTTATTTATTATTTATTTTATTATTATTATTATTATTATTATTATTATTATTATTATTAGGTTTTTCTAGGTAGGGTCTCACTCTAGCCCAGGCTGACCTGGAATTCACTGTGTAGTCTCAGGGTGGCCTGGAACTCATGGAGATTCTCCTACCTCTGCCTCCCCAGTGCTGGGATTAAAGGCGTGCGCCACTACGCCCAGCCATACACAACTTTAGAAATGACTCCATTGGTGCCAAGCACAACATCTTGGGTTGACATTCGTTGAAGGTTTAAGAGTCCACTTTAATTGCCAATGAAGGGAGGCATTTAAAACGGTCAACTATCAAGCTTCTGTAAGGGAGCTCGGTTTCTTTTGAAACTTAATCTGGTATAAAGAGCACCTACTAGCCCAATCCTTACTCTACTCTGAGTGACCACATGGGGAAAGAAACCTTTGTTTTATATCTGGATGCCTAAGAGGATGTAAATGTAAATTTGCACAGATTTGAAAAAAAATGAAAAGAAGTGGCATTATATTTTTTTCTCTCTCATCAGCTGCTAAGTTCCAGTAGTGAACTTTTTATTTTATTTTATTTTTTATTTCATTTATTCATTTTTCAAGCACAGAGGAAAGAGAAAGAGAGAGAGAGAGAGAGAGAGAGAGAGAGAGAGAGAGAGAGAGAGAGAGAGAGCACCAGGGCTACCACCTTGTGGGTCTGGCTTATGTGGGTACTGGGGAATTGAACCAGGGTGGGCACTGGAGGCAAGTGCCTTAACCATTTAGCCATCTCTCCAGCCCTCCAGTGGTGAACTTTTGAGCAGAGCACTTGGCCTCAGAGAAAGTACAAAAGGGCTCCCATGGATAGGTGTCCTCCTTTGCCAGCTTGTGTGCAGATGGTAGATGAAACCTGGCTCCAGCCAGTGGTATCCTGAGCCTTTCTTACCTATTTAAGCCCTTCTCTTGAATAATAACAATGAAGGTGACATTCCAGAGAGAAGGCTTAAGCCTTTATTTTTATATGTGTCATCGACAATAATAGTATTGATGTGCTACCTGTGCTGGCTGGATGCACGCATACTCAGTGACAATCAAATTAGGGACGTTAACATCTTCACCCTCCTTAGTTTTTATCATTTCTTTGTGATGAGAACATGCCAAGTACTCCGCTCTGTATCATAAATGAGCAATGTATTATTATTAGCTGTGACATTAACAAGCAAACACATAGACTGCTGCTTACCGTACTTCACTGTTGGTTCTTGGTTAATGATGACGTTAGCCCTAGTTTTTGTTGGACACCCAAGTACATCCGAAAAGAAAATGTCTTTCAAATTGCATGGAGAGCCAGCAGCGGAGAATTTTCCATGTTGATGGGACCAAGTGTACTTTAAAGGCGAGATGTAGTTTTAAAAGAGGCTCACTTGTAATCACTTTAAAATTGTATGAATTATGTGATTTCTAACATCAACAGCATGAAACTTTGATTTTATTAACTCAAGAATGATGACACAAAATACTCTGGAGATTTTAATCAAGATGAGATAATACAGATGAAAATGAACTTTCAAATCCCATGTGTTAAAGACTATCAGGAAATAGTTTATTATAAATTCACAAAAAAATATAGTATCTATGTTGTGAAGCTGCATTCTCATATTTTAGTAGGTCCTCACTGAAAATCCTGGAAAAATGGTAAAGAAACCAGAGACGTTTATCAGAACATTAAGAATGGTTTATTTTTCATTTTAGCTGGAATCAATTAATTGTACAAGTAATGGGCTTCTTTGTGACATGTTCGTGTATGCATACAATATACTTTGATCATGTTCAGCTTTAAGGACAATTTTTTTTTCGAGGTAGGGCCTCACTCTAGCTCAGGCTGACCTGGAATTCACTCTGTAGTCTCAGATTGGCCTTGAACTCATGGTGATTCTCCTACCTCTGCCTCCCAAGTGCTGGAATTAAAGGTGTGTTCCACTACCATTGGCTTTGTTTGTTTGTTTTTATTTTAAGATCAAGTTTTACCTGTTTTGGTTTTGGGTTTACCAGATATAACTGAGCAACCAAATGTAAGTTTTTTTTTTTAAAGTCTACCTTTATTCTATGCTGGAAATATTTGCTGAAGGTGTGTCAAGTGTGTGAGATGCCCAAGAGCTTGGCAGAACTTCATCACCTTATCTCTTTTTCTGTTCTCAAATGCTACCCTGAAAGCAGCCTTCTTCATGTCTCCTCTTGTTTTCATAGTCTTCCTGTCACTCTTTTGTCCTGGTTGGTTTCATTGACCTCAGCACTGTTTTTCATACGTTAGAGCAACTTGTAGCTTTTATGACTGGTGTGCAAAGGTGCCTTTCAGCTGACAAGAATTACCCGAGCTTTGTTGTGGTTCAGATACTTCCCTTCTTGAAATTCAGAAAGGCACAATGACTTGTTTCTTTGATTCACACATCCCTACTCAAGCAATCATTATGAATGGTGTTTGGGGGATGCTGGAAAACCCAGACGGTTTGCCCCACTTCCTGACCTTAAGAATGTATATTCTTAAGAACTTAGACTACACAGTTACTTTCTTTGTTGCTGTGATAAAATTCCCCAAAGCGGAATTTACCGTGGTTCACAGTTTCAGGGAGAACAGTCCACCACAGTGGAGAAGGCAGGGCTCCCGTGGCAGTGGGTGCTTGTGGTATATCTTGGTGAATCAGAACCAGAAGTACTTACCACCCTCGAGGCCCATCCCAGCAACCCACTTCTGCTAGCTGGGCCACAGTCTCAAAGGTTGTATAACATCTGAAAATAGTGCCACCAGCTAAGAACCAAGTACTCAAACACTAAATGCTACAGGTCTACAGCATCCGATAGGAAAGATAGCCTCGAGATAATTGATTATGGAACATCAGGAATGTGGTGACATCAGACTCAGAGAAACATCACAGGCTTTAGCTCATAGGTAGACCCTAGAGTAAAAGTAATAAGATAGACATAGAAGACTAGGCAGTTTGAAGCTAACCAGATCTATATAGAGAGTGCCCAGGGAGCCTGGGCTACATGGCACTACTCTGTCTTGAGAAAAATAGAATCAAAGTGAAGGGGACTACTAGGGAAGATGGAGAGGGAAGAGAAAGGGAAAAAAATGACAGGGCAAATATAATCAAAGACCATTTATGTGCATGTATGAAGATTTCACTCTGAAATTCATTATTGTGTACAATTAATACACACTAATAAAAATATAGCTAGTCCTAATTGAGATTCACCAGAAGCATTAAAAACAAGTATCAGATTTCTGAGATTTGGTGCAAAAAAGGAAAGGTATCTTAATATTTTATATTTGTTACATGTTAATCAGATAATTTTTTATATACTTGGTCTAAGCAATATATTTATAATTAATCACATGAAAATGAAAAAGTTTTTAAAGCTTTTGTTTGTGGCTAAAAATTTAAAATTACACCTCTGACTTGTTGCATGTATCTGTCAAACAATATTTCTATGGCTAGTTCATTTGGATGGTTTTTGATTTGCTTTTTGTTTTCTGTTTTTAAAAATATTTTATTAAGAACTTTGCTATATGGACACATCATATATTGGCACCATTCTTATATTATCTTTGTGTGTCCCCTCTTCCTACCCTCATTCCCCTGAGGGCCCTGATGGGTGGGGTTGCTGGTGCTCACCATGGGGTTATGAACATAGTTGGTCTCTGTAGAGGAGGGGCAGTTCCTCAGGACACTCCTTCCTAACCTGTGGCTCTTAACAGTCTTTTAGCACCCTCTTCCACAATGTTCCCTGAGCCTTGTTTGGTGTGCTATAAGTTTACTTCAGTGTTGAGCTCTCTGAGCTTTCTGCTTTGATGAGTTTTGAGTGTCCTCAGTGTCTATCAACATCTCCCTGGAGCAGGTTGTCAGGATAGCAGTGAGATCAGCACTCAGGTTTAAATTGCCATTTCCTCTGTCATGTCTACTGGGCCTTGGCAGATGTGCGAGGTTTTTCTGTCTTATAAAATTGTATCCCAGGGCCGGGCGTGGTGGTGCATGCCTTTAATCCCAGCACCCGGGAGGCAGAGGTAGGAGGATCACCATGAGTTCAAGGCCACCCTGAGACTACACAGTGAATTCCAGGTCAGCCTGGGCTAGAGTGAGACCCTACCTCAAAAAACCAAAAAAGCCAGGCATGGTGGCACACATCTTTAATCCCAGCACTCGGGAGGCAGAGGTAGGAGAATCACCATGAGTTCAAGGCCACCCTGAGACTACATAGTGAATTCCAGGTCAGCCTGGGCTAGAGTGAGACCCTACCTTGAAAAGCCAAAAAAAAAAATATATTGGATCACAGGCTGGCCCTACACTTATTATGTAACCCAGGCTGGCCGGAAACTCATCCTCATCCTCCTGCATAGGCTTCCTGAGTGCTGGCGTCACAAGCATGCACCACAATGCCTAGTTTTTTCTAGCAGTTTGGAAGTGAGGGGGAGGGTACTTTGTTATGTGCTAGGGCAGGCAGAGAAGGGCATGATTAGCATCATGAGAGAAGGTAACACTTGAGCTATGTTTTACAGGTGAGGAGCAATAAACAGCTAGATGATGGAGCCTCAGGCAAAGGTAAGAGGTAATGCCAAGCATGGGCAAGGCATGGTCTTTGGATAACAGGTCGGCTCTTCTTATGAACTAGTACAGTACTTAAAACAAAAGAAAGCAATATGCGGTATCTAATTTTGCTGGTGTGTGGGATATCATGAAGGTTCAAATGACTAAAAATAATGGCTTTTAATATTGAAATTTTCCCTTGCTACTGTGATGGCAATGCCACCACTAAAATCTTGTTTCTCCACATAGCTACTTGTATAAATAACTGTTTATAATCTGAAGAAATGCCAAATTCTACACAGCATATATTCATGAACAGACAAAAGAAAGAAGTATTTCTCAGTTAATTTTGCTGTCCTATCATGTTTTATAACCTTGTGTGTATGGAGAGGGGTGTGAAGGGGGGAGAAAAGCTTCCATGTAGAAATTGGTCTTTCCTATTTTTGTTGATATTTGATGGCCCACACCTATCCACATTAAAAATATGGATGACTCTGGAAACTTGAGCAAATTCTGGAGGTAGTAGCACTGCAATTTCCTTAGTGATGCAGAACAAACTTGGCATATCCCCAAGTTCCCATTAAAGCAGTCTGGCTTTACAAAAGGGCTTTATGACATCTGATACCTTACTGAAATATTCCACAAGAAGCAATATTAGATCAGCATGTGATAGATTACCTGGAGGGTAATTGACTGGCACAGTAATTATATTTCACACTGAAACTAGCTTACGTTAGAGACTGGGGCTTTCCACAGGATGGTAAGCTAAAAGTTGTGAGTGTTCCCAAAATTACTAGGGCTCCAATGAACACCTTGTCTCTCCCATCCTGAGGTTCTGCCTGAAGGAATTTTAAGAAGACTTATTCTAGAGAAAAAGCAGTGTTGAAAATGAGTGAGCACATTGCCTTTTATAACAGCTAATTCAAACATAAAATCTATAAACCTGTGGCTTTCAGCATGATTCCTCATACATTTCTCTTTCATCTGATTATGTGTAAAGATAACCAGAAAGGGATGGCTATTGAGAGCCCTCACTCCAGAGTTTTGTTATATTAAAATATCTAAACTATTGAGCAACTTATTGCTGTGCTAAGCATTTCTGTTCTTTCTTCCAATCCTTCTAACACTACCTTGCAGTAACCATGATTACTCATTATCTATTGTGAAAATATTGCGAAAAACATTGGGGATTACAGGAATAATTATTGTTTCTTATCTCTTATAGTTTCTGTAGGTGAGGATTTCAGACAGTGCACAGTATAGTCATCTGTGCACTATGACCTCTGGGGACTGTAGAATGGGCCCTGAGATAGTCTGAGGTCTCATTCCCTCACATATCACATGTTACAATGTCACTGACAGATGGAGGCCTTGGTGGGGCACAACATGGGGCCTTTCCTTATGGTGGGACCTCCTCAAAATATACTGACTGGGCTTCCAAGGCAAGTGTTGAGAGTGTGCACATTTCAGTTACAGCTGTCTTTTATGACTTAGCTGGAAGTCACATCACTTTTCCATATTCTTTTTCTTGAGATAGTTTCAAAGTTCAACCTGGATTCAAGAGAATCTCTTGATAAAAGAATGTCAATGTCACCTCAAGTGAACAGCATGTGGTGCAGAATATATATTGGTATAGCTTGTTTCTTTAAAAATATAGCATGCTACACACTTGTATCTTATAGATGAATAAAACAGAGACTGAAAGAAGATAAATAGCTCTTTTCTCTCATGGCTGCCCAGCAGAGAGACATCTGAATCTCCAGGCCTAGGTAAGGCCCACTCACCACAGCCACCAGGGCTGTGGTAAGGGGTTTGGGGTTCTTTCCCACATGAACCTTTTTTCCTCATGATGGGAACCCTCTTACATCTTCCCTTCTTTCTCTTGCTTGGCTGGCCAGCACAGATTTTACAGATAGGTGGCTAAAACCTCCCCCATGTGCTCTCTCCTCCCTAGTGGCTGGAGATCTCTGTAACTCCTCCTTTCCTTTTAAATAAAGCATCCTACCAGCCTTTAAAAATAAAAAAGAATAAACAAATTCCTTGTGGAAGACAACTAGAAAAAAGTCGAGATAGAAACTTGATGGTTTCTAGATTCCATTTTCTCATTTTTAAAAAGCTAATATATTATACTACCTCCCACCCCCAATTCTTCCAGCTTTAAATTTTAACAATGATGAATTCAAAATAATGTATTTCCGTTTCTGTGATAAAAGTATGCCACCAGACATTCCTACATCTGGAGTGGAAGATGATTAGGTGAGATCACAATCATTTCAATGGCCACATTACAAGCGAGAAATCCTGTAATAATTCAAGTCTTTGACTGTACTGCTTTTCTCAAAGTCTTTTTCTCTCAATGTTTCCATAGTTCCTAGAGGTCTATGTCTCACATGCCCACAAATCCAGCTGCCTTCTGTATAGCTGCTATGTCTTTGTTTCCTCTTCCAATGCCAGTGCTTCTGAGCCTATAACAAGGGAGCTGTGATTTCTCCTTCAACAGTGTGGAGACGGGAGCAAGGATTCTGTCATATCCCATCTTTGGGACACAGTTTGTCTTGCCATAATATGCAGAGAAGAAATATGTTTCCTAGGGAGTAACAGTCCGTGAAAGCTAATCCTTCAACTTCATTTCTGTACCTGCCTCATTTCCTGTCATTGATGCTAATGAAACACAGCAAAATGTTTCACTCCATACAACCTTTATAGTATTCAGGTTAAGCCATAATTCAGCATATCTCTCTAAACTCATTCTTGCAAGGGTTAGGAACATCTATCTTTTTCCTTTCCCACAAACACTAACAACTACGAACTAGTATCTAACTGAAGGATTTATACAGGAAAAAACTCAGCTCAATAATGAGAGATTTTGCATGTCAAATATAAACTGTGACGTCTAGCATTGAGCATGAGACTTTTCTGATTCTTGATGACCCATAGTTGCTATCAAAACAGTGAGTAGACATATCGTTGATATAGCTCAGAGAACAGTGAGGCAGCTTTTCCCAAACAAAAGAGAAAATTCTTTTGTCCATAGATCAAAGCTGTAAAGTAAGTTTTTACAGGCTCCTCTTTATCAAGGAATCAAAGCCACATTTGGTCATCATTTCAGAATTCTTCACAAGCAGTGAAATATTCCCTACCTAGACCAGATATGGGATCTTGCTTATGAGAGGTAGAAGATGGTTTTACATTTCATTGCTGGTTGTTCAGTAGGATACTAGGTTCAGAATAGGAATAGTACTAGTAATAGTGGTATCGAGCAAAAGAGAATGATGAGGAAGGGGATGAAAGAGAAGTGAAGGTGCAGAAGGGAGGAACAGTGAATTAAGTTCTTAAGAGTGCTAGACATTGTGCTAAGTGATTTCATCTAGATTTTCTAACAACTGTGTGAGCTATATGCTATTATATATGTTTATGAAAATACCCCAGGTTTTCAGATGAGGAAGTTCCAGTGTAAAAATGTAGATTTGTCTTAGGATACATAGCTTGTTATAGGTGAAGATATGCTTTCCAGCTAAGCAGTCTTACTTCTACTATGGTTTGGACAATAACTATTCCTTAAAAGCTCATGTGACAAATGCTAGTTGCCAACCTAAGGTGTTATGGGGCTGTGATGGGATCATTTGGAGGTGATGCCATAGTAAAGTAAAAGGTAGATCATTGGGGAATGCCCCTGAAGAGTATATTAGGACACCATTCTTCTGTTTTATAATATTTTTCTTATTGCTGTAACAAAAGAACAGGGGGAAAACATTTTAAGGGAGAAAGGGCATACTTTGGTTTACAATTTGATGAGATACAGTCCATCATGGGCCTCAGGACATGGGTAGGATGAAGCTATATTCTTTGCCAGAATGAAATATGAATGGAATATGAACTCTAGGCCAGTTTTGATTGAGTTCTTGGTCATCTCTGAAACCTCATAAGTCAGGCTTCCACTGTCTCCATTTCTCTTAGCACTTTAATTTTCTAAAATCCTATCAGAATGCTCTGCTAAGCTCTGGTTCTCTCACTCTCCCATATTCCTCTGGCAAACAAGTTCAAAGATGTGTGGACCACATGATCAGATCTATCATAGCCACAACTCCACTTTTCAATACCAACTTTTCTCATTGCTGTGAAAAAAAAAAAACCTCACAATACACAACTTAAACAAGAAGTTAAGCCAAAGTTTTGCCACTTCCCCACATTTGGCCTTATAGCTTTAGAGGATGTCCAACCTGATGGGTGCATGAGAGCAGGAATCTGAGGCAATGGGTCACATGGCATCCATAGCCAGCAAGTAGAGTGACATGGATGCTCATGCTTAGCTCATTTTCTTCCTTCTCTTAAGTCCAAGACCCAAGTCCCTGGTGTTGCAGTCAGCCACATGCCCCCGGGATGAATCTCCAAACCAGGCACAGTTTATGGGAGGAAATGATTTATTCAAGCTACAGATCCAGGGGAAGTACCATAAAAGTGAAAGAGGCTGGTCCTCTTTCAGAGGTCTGAGCAGAGAGAAAAACCCATCACCTACACCACACACACAGAACAGGGAACAGGCAGGAGGGCAATTCTTTCACCTTTATATAGCCCTAGGGTGGGGTCTTGCAATTCTATCCCAAACTTAATGGCTTCCCGAGTCTCTGAAATTTCCTTCTTGCATGGCCCACACAGGAAAGGATGTTTACTTCTAGCTCCTTTGAGCTTCTTTACATCCTGCCCCCTACTGAGAGGCTGCCTTCCTGTGAACATCCTTAGAGACCCACCCAAGATAATTAAAAAGATCAAGTTGACAACAAAACCTAACCATCACACATGGGATGGTGCTGTCCACGTTCAGGATGAATATTTCCACCTTAGTTAAATCTTTCTGGAAAAGCCCTCATAGACACACCCAGGGGTGTGTTTCCATGATGATTTTAAATCCAATCAAATTTTCAATAGTGATGAATCATCACACCTCCTTGTTTTTGCTTCTTGGTCACCATGAGGTGGTGGCTTTGCTCCAAGTGCTCCTTATCATGATGGTTTGTTTTAGGACAGGCCCAGCAACAATGCAGCCAACCAATCACAGGCTGAAACCTCTAAAACCATGAACTAAAATCTTGATCCTTTGATAGTTGATTATCTCAAGTATATTGTAGCAGAAAAGAGAAAATGACAAACACCCCCCCCCAAACTCTTTCACAGTTCCTATGGACTGTCTTCTTCTCTTCATTGTTATTTTCCTCAGTGAGTCAATGAGAACAAACCTTATTAGCTACTCCCTATGTACATAAATACACGTGACACTCTGATATGACAGAAATGAAATAGCAAGTCCCTGCTTGGGAAGAGACTGTGGCTTGACAGAGAAGATCATACCTCCTGGGAAGGCTCTTTAGGTGTTTTGGTAACAAAAATAGGGAGAGATGGTTTCTTATTTGATATGATCCAGAAAAAATTCCAGCAGATAATTTTGAGACTTACATGAGCTTACCAGTACAATTATGATAGGTAGAAAAGAAAGAAGGGGAAAGGTATTCTACATTACAGATGTAGTCTGAAGGAAAGCGAGACTTGTGAAAATTGTCAGGGTCTGGTTTGGGAGACAGTGTTAGGAGCCAAACCAGGAAAGAGAGATGGGAAGCAATTTTGAGAGATACTGATGACCCCAAAGGAATCTGGCTTTCATTTATTTCATGAAGACAGGAGGAGACAAGCAGAGTTTTTACAGAGAGGTGATAGGACCACATTGCAATCCTTCTGGCACCAGGTAGCTCCTGTCAACATTCAAATGGCAGGCCTCTGGATCTACCTGGCATACCGCCAAATTGGTTGGGTTGCCCAAGGGGAAGGCCACTGGCACTGGGCAGAAATGTCTGAAAACCTTTTGCATGTATGGGTTTTATTTGGTTCTTTATAACTGAAATATTGTGGCTTTGTCTTTTGAGTGGCTTTCATGTTACTTATTTTCCTGTGGTGCAGGAAAAGGAAGAAAGGCTGAAATCTGTGCCCTAAATTCTCAAACAGAGGCCAAATGTTGACTCTTGGCAGTCATTTCCAGAGAGGGCAAAGGTTTCTAAGGGGGAAGAACATGTGGGAGGAGAGCAAATCCACCAGAGAACACCAGGTGACCTCGAGAAGGGATGTGGGGGAGGGTTACTGCAAGGTTATAGCCTTTTAATGGCATTGGTTCATCTGCCTTTTAAAACTATTCATTTGTTCAACGGTATTTGTTTATTGCAGTGCTGGGGATTCAACCCTGTACCTAGGCAATCCATCTACTTCTGAGTTACAGTCCAATCCCCTCATCTATCTAAGGTGCCTTGGAAAACTAAAACAAATTTCTAGTATTTAAAGCCCAAGACACGAAATTGTTCTAAATGACTTGTTGCTCCTTGTTTCTTCTAGAAAGAAGTGGTCCTCTGGTCACTGACATCTATAAAGAATTCATTACTAGTTACTTAGCATTTTTGAGAATGATCTGGAAGCAGGGAAAGTAATGTGTGTATCAACCATATTACCTCCATGTTGGCCCACTTTAGAAAGCCTAAGCAGATGGCTACCTGCACCTTAGACCAGAGAGGTGAATGCAGTTTGTAAAAGAAAATAGCTTAGTTAATTTTTTTTCACAATGAAAATGTGAAATTTTCAGTTTCATTTTAAACTGACTCACATAAGCAAATTCTTTTCTGGCAGCCACAGCTCCACCCAGGTGTTGCATAGCTCTGAAAAGCAGTTTGAAAGTCAATCCATTATGGTGGTATAAAAGACATGAAATCCTGTCCCCAAGTTTAAGATAAAATTAGCCAGTTACATAATGCATATATGCATACCTAGGCAAACTGTTTACTAAGCCACGCTGTGGCCCAAGCCAAACAAACAGCTGTACAGATAGGGCTTCTGTAGCTCACGACACAGGAGAGCCAGGGGAAAAGTGGGGGTCTCAGTCATGTGGCCCAGGATTCCCAAATTTGTAGACTTTTGACCTTTCAAATATAGGAAAATATGTAATCTATCCTAGAAGTCCAGACATACACTGATAGCTGGGGAGGAACTTTCCCCATTAGCTTTAAGGATGTATATGTATAACTCCGTGCCAGCCACTGAGGTCTATGTTCATCTTTCAGCTAAATATTATCTCATGATGGTACAGTTGATACTACACATGTCTCTCTGTGTTAATAATGCTAGTTTGAAAAGATGTTGGCATGACCAATTTGTAATTATATAGTTGTTTAATTATCATTATTAAACTTACTATAGCAAGCCTTAAGGAATTGAAGTGAATAGAGTTTTACTTGATTTGTCTGTGCTCTGGATATGTAATGAGATTCCTCAACCCCAGAAGTTGAAGAGAATACCTCTAAATTTGCAAGCCAGTGAGCATGAGCATGCTCCTTCAGGTCCAGTGGTCAGCATCAAGCTGCATCTTCCAGAAGCATACTCTAGTACTGTCCTGTTCCTAGAGGATCGCAGCGGTGGTCTATGACCACTTGTTCACTTTGACACCTATGAGAATCTGTAGATTCTGTGTAGGGACATTACCAGTGAGCATGCCCAGGAAAATGGGTATGCTGCAAGTGCTAATCCTACAAAGTGCTCCACTCAGATTTCACTGTGACTTACCCTGTCCATACCTCTGAGATGACTATTTTCATCATTAAGATATGTGTGTGTGTGTGTGTGTGTGTGTGTGTGTGTGTGTGTGTGTGTGAGCTTTTTAAATTAAATACTTGGGCCCTGCATGGCCTATACTTAATAACCAGCCACTTCTCTAGCTTTGGTTCTAGAATAAATTATTTTGTTTCTTTTTAAAATATTATTCAAAAGAAGTAAGTTAGACATTTAAATCTGCATTTCACTCATTCAACAATGATTTACAGAACAGCCACCATGTGACAAGTGCAGTCCAAGCCAAGAGGTAGAGCTGTGACCTAGACATCAGGGCCCTTCTCAACCAGAGCCCACTTGCTCTGGATGGGGCTAAGGGAACAAATAAGGAACGAGTCAGCCTAGGAAGATTCCAGATGTGAAAATAATAAGATGGAGTGATTTCATAGGGTAATTAGATGAAATCTTGAGGTTCTAGGGTCAGACTTGGTTACTAGAGGAACTAGCATTTGCAGTTCAAGATGACACTCCATTGATAGCTTCTTGTTGGATCCTTTTGTCTCAAGGACAATTCTAGGAGAAACAATATTTACTCAAATTATTTCTTAAGGTAAATAGTCTCATTTGTGGTTAGTTAAGGCTCAGTTTAACCAGTATCCCACTTTTTAAAAGCATCACCTTTCTTATCATTTTATTTTTTATAAAACCTTATATCATGTCCCATTATGACTGATATTATTTTATATAACTTCCCAATAGTGCCTAACTAGAGACCAAGCCTTTAACACATGGGCCTCTGAGCCAAACTTAGAGGAGAACCATAGTAGTTATGAAGTTATTTTCCTTGACAGTCTTATCTGAGATATGATAACATCAATGAAGCTGATTTTATAAACCACCAGTATAAATTTGTATTATTGTTTTATTGTGACTTTTAATCTAAAGTCATTCTCTTTGGCCTCTGCCTTATAGCTGATGGATACAAGAAATACTTTCAAAATACTGTGTTGGCTCACTACCAATGAATATCCAATTTCTATTTAGTGAAACAGAGCATTACCAAACTTTCTATAAGGAAATGCCAGGTAATAAAGAATTAACTTTGAAAGATAGTCTGTACCCTTAATTAGCACATTTGACGTTTTCTTCCCCATGGGGAAAATATTATGGCAACTTGTGCCAAATCTTCTAAACTTTAAGACCATTTAATATCATAAATTAGGACAGAAAAGTCTCCTAAGACAAATGATTTATAATATTTAATAAACTCCAGGGCCACTGGATTTTATTAATAATTTTGTAGCAATCGCTGGTGAGGGCTTTTGAGAAAATATCTAGCTGGTAAATTCATTTCATGTTTAAATATAGAAACTTACATTTGTGAAGATTTTTTAAAACTTCTTTAATTTCTAAATCCTTTTCATTGAATTGTAAACTTTAAGTGAATTTAGAGACCACAAACATTGAAGCCAGATTGAAACATCTCAGCCTGACATATCCCATCACATGAAGTTCATCACTTAGACCATCACATACAAATAGGGGAATCAGGTTGTGTCTTACAGTTTATTGGTCTCAGAATAAATTCAGTGAGATCAATTAATCCTTTGAACAATTTACAATATGATTTTCCTACCTAAACATTTCTGCTGTAGTGAATTTAACAATGAATGTGGGTTTATCTGTTTGTCATTATATAAATACACACATGTATGTTAATTATAGGGAAAAGGCTTAACATTATTTGTTCTTCCCAAAAATGTACATGTAGAGTTTAATTTATATTAATGATTTCCAGATGATGATTATGTTAGACTTGGACATGACATTTGACTTATATGTACTTCTGAAGTCAAAATTAATAATAAACAATTAAATTAGGGGAAGGGCCCTCAGGTGTCAACTCTTTCATGGATCTTGGATCCATGAGAATGAACTTTAACAACTGATGAAAGAAATGACATGGTTTTTGTATCTTAGTCTTCAGATAACATGGAGTGATTTCTGACTTTCTACTATTCAGAGTAACACAGAGCTATGCCTAAAATGCTTGGGAGGGAAACTGGTAACTCTTAGAACAATGCTCAGAGTGCTCAGAGGAAGTGACCACGTGGCCCACGTCCTATGAGGCCATAAAGGAAGCCATAAATAAATTTCGCTAGGGCCTTTTGAATATGTTAGGACTTGGTAGAGGGTAAAGCCAGTGTAATTTATATCTTTGGATTTTTTTTACTTTACTACTTTTTGAGCACATTTCTCTTTGATAGTAATTTATTTCCTGATTTTCCATTTCATCGCCTTTTTTTTTTTTTTTTGCTTCATTCCTATTGCACTCTGGCTTCTTAGCAAGGGGACATTTGAGAGAGAACAGGTGCTCAAGGATCAGTGTATTGCCTTTAATTTGTGTTATCAGAGATAACAGCAGAATAGGATAGGCCAAGTGTGCCAAACCAAGTAATTTGGTACTGCTGGGGAGTTAGGCTCGCAGGCCAACCTGCCAATATCTAAACACAGCAAAGCAATTAAAGGTCCAGAAGGCCAAGTTCAGCATTTGATATAGACATAGATGCTTTCGGGAGGCTACATATAGGTACATAGATGGCATTGTGCCTTAAGCGTGGAGCATGCACTAATGAGCACCTTAAAAACAGGCAGACTGCTTAAACCAGCTCCCTCAGGCACACTTCCTGTTGGCATACAAACTCCAAAACAGCAGGTTGTATATTTCTTTTGCCCCCATTAAGTGTTTAGCACTTGGCATGAATAAATGAATTCTGACGATGATGTTTAGTCATACTAGGATATTTTAGTCCAGGGTCTGTAGATAGAAACAAGTTTTCTCTTTTGCCTCATCTTCCTGCTGTACATTTTCTTCTTTCTCATCATCACCAGCCGAATAATTGCAAGTAGCTCATATTAAGCACTGACCACATGCCAGGCTATGTGATTTACATCCATGACCTTGTTTGAAGCTCACAACCATCCTCTGAAGTGATATTTTCTTTGTACATCTTTCACAGAACATTGCAGGCCCAAAGATTATTACTTGCAATATTCATAGAACTAATGATTGTGACCCTTATTCCGAACATTTGAGAACCCAAGCTTTCAGCTATTAAACTAGGTTGTGTTCTCTGTTAGCCTCAGTAATCGAGACACAAATAACTTCAAATTGAGATTTTTCAGTTGCTGGCTTGAATGTCCATGTCCCACTTTGACGTGAAATCTTGCCATTTGACTCACTTTTCAAATGTGTGAGCATTGACACAATGCCACTGTGCTCCAGGAGATGATCACCACACTTCTTCTGTAGTCACAGTTGGTAAAGTACCACTGAGGTAGGAACTTTGATACCTCGAATCTCAAAGGATTAAAATGAGGTCCCCATTGACCCACATTGCACACTGAGTTATTGGTATAAACTGTATTAAGTTTGAGTGAAAAATATGTCTTCCATGCAACAAGCCACAGAATGTCTTCTTCATTACTACACAGTATAGTGGTTCCTATTCTGATGATATAGCTCATTCTCCAAAAGTTTCTGACTGGTCATCTGAACACTTCCTAAGATAAGAAGCTTACTTTTTTACGACTAGGGTTACTGATTCATTTTGAGCCTGCTTCAAGTATTTCTATGATGACAATAAAATTAGCTTTCTAGGTATTTCAGTCAGTTGTCCTAAGTTCAGCCCTCTAGATCTACACAGGTCAAAAATTTCTTTCCTGTGGGGAAGGAAGACCCAGACTTTGTTGAGATAATCTGCCTTCACATCTCAGAAAAACTGGAAGAATTAGCTTTTACTTAGTAGGAAAAGGGGAGCCAAGTAAGGAGAGAATGGTTGAGAAGAATGAAAGGTCTCAGGACAGGAGCCTCTACCTCCTATGTGAGACTCTTCATAATGTTTTACTTCAAAGATGCCATTGTCATCTCAGACATAAGCTGCTGATGTTTTGCAGAACCCAATAAAGAGACTGAGTTTTCACATAGGCAGTATGGGGCTGGAAAGAATGCTCAGATGGTACAAAAATGATTGATCAGCCGGGCACAGTGGTGCACACCTTTAGTCCCAGTAGGAGAGGTAGGAGGATCACCTTGAGTTCAAGGCCACCCTGAGACTACAGAGTGAATTCCAGGTCAGCCTGAGCTAGAGCAAGACCCTGAGACCCTACCTCAAAAAAAAAAAAAAAAAAAAAAAAAAAGCAAAAAATAAAAACCATCACTCATCACCGGAAGCAGCTGATGGAAAGAAAAGGCTTATTTTCTGCTTACAATTTTTAAGGGGTAGTCCATCATGGTGGTGAATGGGTGGCAGGAATCACACTGTCACACAAATAGGGAGAAAGATTCCTGTCATCAGAGATGTTGAGTCCTAACTTGAATGACCTCATTGTATATTAGGGGCCTTTTAATTCTGAAACCATATTTTTCTATATAAAGTCAATAATTTTTAGCAACATTTTAGACTATTTAAACCTAAAAATTAGCAAGATGAGCACTGAGTTTTGTTTCTCTTTGATTCATATAGTGAAAAGATCTAAGGCTTTGTCTCTAATATATCAGATACCCTGGCTTCTAAATGCATATAGACATGTTCATATAGAAAATGCCATCATGTTTGATTATATCTGTTTGGTGGGATGGAATATATCTACAAAGTTATACACGTGTAACTAAAAGGTGAATTTAATCCCTGATTTGAAAGCCTGTAGTAGTCTGAATAAATGGGCTATTTCTTACTTTTCTTTGGTAGTTTTGCAACACAATGGTATGCTTAAAATTTTAATAGGATTCTGAAACAGCAATTGTAGGTTAAAGTTTCAAGGGGAAAAATTAACATTTAAGCAGATTCTGATTTGAAAAGAAACAACAAAAAATTCTAGCCAGTGATTTGGTTTAACTGGGAATACCAGAGTCACTGATGTTTGTCAGCATCTGAAGAGGTTCTCAGAGGTGAGAGCTGTTTGGGAAAAGGAGTAAAGAATCCTCAACACCTGACATAGTTTTAAGACTGAACATTGATAGCAGTGGGTCCTGTGAAGAACTTCCAGCAAATAATGTGTTCCTGATTGTCCTGCTCAGGTTTATACCTTAGCTTGTCCTAACTCCAGTGCTGTAAAGTTAACTACTCATTTCCTTTTTTTTTTAAAAAAAATTATTTATTTATTTATTTATTTTATTGAACATAATGAGTTACATTATTTAGTGGGCAAACCATGCGTTGTTATCCCGAATTCCCCGCTTCCCCCCCTCCCCCTCCCTGATCAGTTGTATATCCTCCTTTGTGGGCTGTCTGTATTAGTCAGCTACTAAGTTTCTTGGATTGTATGAGAGATTTGCATACTATATGAGGATGAAAAAATAATTCACAAGAGCCCATCCTAAATGCAGCATGAGTGAACTTCATAGACTGGCCACTAGGGAAAACATGATTGCAGATTTAAGTTACCTTGACAGGAAGAGAGCTTCATATTTATGAGGAATGACTGCAGAAATAAAATTTTGCAAAATTTCCACACATTTAATTCCCAGTGAAAAGGAGTCCCATTAAAGTCAATGAACTGGGTGCTTAAATTGAATTATTACTTTTAGCACTATATTTGTTTTAAGTATTTATCTATCTATATATAGATATATACTTAAAACAAATATATATGTATACGTATATATATATATACACACATACATGGTATTATAGAATCGCTTCTATGCTGTAATCATAGATAAAACACAGTCTTACCAAGTACATGGGACTATTCTTTTGCCTCATACTAAAGGCCATATTTAATCTGATGAATCAGCAATGTTTTATTGCTCTTACCATGTATTTTCCACTTTTCACCACTGCTCGTGCCCTTTCAAATCTTACTCATTCTTCATTGTCTGATTCCATTCACGACTCCTGTTTGAAGTTCCCTTCACCTCTTCAAAACAGAACATTTCCTCCCCTTGGAGCAGGAAGCCCTTGTTATCTGCAGGGCTTGGGCACTTGTCACCCAATGTCTAGTGCTACCTTGAGTGGTACTGGTGTGTATTGCTGTCTGGCTTTTCATGTGAGCACATCCTGCTACTCAGATAGGTTCTTGTGTTCTTCTTGTAATACAAGCACTATAATTTTGTGTTGTAAAACTCAGTGGGAAAACATGGAAATTTCTGGCTATCCTCCTGCTCCCACAAAGTGGTGATTCTTTATAGTGTGACGACCATCCAATGTAAGTGAAAGAACATGTGGATGTGCACCTGAGAATGAGAAGCATAGCTTAGCTTTGTCGATAGCTTCCAGCTATGTGGAAGAGGTATATTCTTACCTGTGGCTTCACACACACTTCACTGTCAGGGGCGAAAGCCTTTGGGGCCTTTGGAGGCACACCCTGGCTTAATCTCAGGACAGCACCTGACAGTTTGCCACGAGGGGCTTAGCTTAATGAGTTTCAGGAGGTGATCTCGATTGGCTGTTATGCACAGGTTCTTACCATTAGCCCTCTGATTGGCCAGGAAACTATATATACTGCCTCGTTCCCCACAATAAAAAAACACACGTTCATCAACCCACAAGCGATGTGTGTATGTATCTGTATGATCACTGCCCCCGCGGGCGACGGACAGTGATACTTCACAAAGCTGTTTTCTTAATATGCAGTGTTATACTATGCTCACTCAGCAAAAATACTTTTTCACCTTTTCTCTCTTTGTATCCTCTCCTTAGCAACCAACTGTTCATTTGCTCACTGAGCTATATATTTGTGTATATATGTTCTTTCATGGAACTTGAAGATGAGAAGGCAATTAGCACCCATGTGTCATGTGGAATATGGAACTCAAAGCTGAAGGACTCTGTGTGTCTTTGAACTTTGAAAACGCCAGCATGACTTATTCTCTCTGTGACCTTTTCTTGCTTTACAATGAAATGTGAAATATCCTTTCAGTTTCAAATCCTTGAGTCCAAGTATTAAAAAAAGGGGATCCTGACCCATCCTATACTATCGGAAGAAGAACTTCTACTGCTACTGGGGGCCCATCTCTGAGTCCAGGCATGTTGTCCAAAAAAGATGAGTTATGGGTCACTCGATTGGAGTGATTGGGGTGGTAGAATGGGGTCATTGCTTAAGGGAAATGTGCTAGGCAAGCAAGAGAAGGCACCTGTTGAACTGTACATGGGCCTTGAGGTGAACAGCCAATATGGGCTCCAATCTATACCTCTATCTAATCTCATACAGGCTTCGTGATAGGCTGTGGACAGAGGTGGGACAGGTACCATCTTCATGTGACTTACATAAGGCAGCGTGTGCATGCTCTTAGCAACTGAGTGACTTATGTAAGGGTCACAGACAAAATCCACCTTCCAAAATGACAGTCAAACCCCACCACCCTGTCAAAGGCGATGGATGGGAGAGCAGCATGACCTTTTGCTCTCTAGAAATGCAGTTTCAGGGAAGGAGGAACGAGGGACAAGGAGAGTGAGACAGGAGAAGCAGGGAGAGGAAACACAAAAGGGAATTGCAGAGCTGCTCATGCCTTGAAATCTGTTGGTGGGTATTACAGCCTATCTTCAGAGATGTTGCTTGAAGCTCCTATGTTTTTGAGAGACAGGCAGGAATGGAGTAAAAATTTATCTACTGGCTTCCATTATCTATGACCAAAGTTCATAACCCAGGACATTGACTCATCAACACTTTCTGTTGTAATGCTTGAGAACACAGCACAGCACAGAAGTCCAGGGATAGGAGACAAGTTATATTGGTCATACAGAACACAGTAATGTGAGAAAGTAGGAGAAGCCTTCGAGGTGGTCTGGCTCACTCAGAAGGCTAGACTGTACTAGGACAGGACCTTCTGCCACAAAGTTTGTGACAGGCCTGAACAAACCTCTTCTCTGTGGTCTATAAAGATGTGGTTGGCATTAAAACATCTTCCAGAGGGTCATGCATAATACTACACAGCCAATCACATGTTCTGGGGTGAAGATAGCAATCTGTGCTTTCCAGTAAAAACTCATTTCAGGAATTTGTGTGTCATCTTTGCGCAGGGGCCATGCTAATCTCTGTATCGTTCCAATTCCCAGCACCCACATAAAGCCAGATGCACAAGGTGGTGCATGTGTCTGGAGTTCCTTTGCAGTGGCTAGAAGCCCTGGTGTGCCCATTCCCTCTCTCTACCTGCATCTCTATTTCTCATAAATAAAAAACCTCATTTCAGTGGCATCTCCTTCCAGAAGTGCCCAATCCCTTCTTCCTGCCCACATCACTCTTTACATAAAAGATGGATATACAAACAATTATTCAGATGTTTTATTCCTCTATTGAAAAAAATTTTAAGGATAATTGTTGATTCATTTCTTCAAGTGTCGGGACTAGTATGTTTGATAAAACAGACATACGTTTAGCCTTTTGAAGGTTGTATTTTGGAGAGAAGGTGACAGAGAAACAGTGTTACATGTTGTGTCGGTGGTGATGAATGCTTTAAGAATGAGTGTTATAGATTAACTAGAATGGCAACAGGTAGGCCTCACAGAGAGAGTGAAGTTAAAGAGCAGATGTGGGTATTTGGGGTGAAGCAGTTCCACGGGCAGGGAAAAGCTCATAAAAATGTTGTAGGGCTTGGGGGATGTGCTACAGGAAGGAGAGGGAGCCAGGATGGTCAAGGTGGAGGGGAGAGTGGAGAGAGCACAGGAAATCATAGCTAATAAGGAGTGAAATATCTGAGGACATTCTAACGCCTTGGATTCCACTTGGGGGAGCAACGTGCAGGAGTTATCTGGCCTACATTCAATTTGATCACTCTGGTGTTCCAAGAACGTGGAGGGACAAGGGCAGAACTGGGAGTTAGGGGGTCACTAGGGCGATGCTGGCACAGGAGAGGGGATATAGTTCAAAGATGACACTGGCAGGATTTGGGCTAGATTACAAAGCCAGGAGGGAAAGGGAAAATGACTCCATGTTTTGGCCTGAACCAAGAATGCAGGAAGGAGAGATTTTTCCATGATGCATTAGTATTTTGGCCATGTGACAGCTTTAGCCATCCCCATAGGGCTGTTGAGCCGACAATGGATTTAGGAGTCTGAAGTTCAGGAAAAAGTTCATAGCTAGAGACACAAATGTGGGAGCTGTTCCTATGACATGGAAAACTATATAGATGTCACTGAAGGCCTGGAGGATGGATTAGATTCCCAGTGGAATGAATACAGACAGAAAAGTCCCCCATACACTGTCCACTGAACCCTTTCCACTTTTCAAATCCCCCCATTTTTTTTTTTGCCTTTCTCATCCATGATAACATGTTGGTGGACCCAATATTGTTCAGGTAATGACAGCCATTGTGAGATCCTGAATGCAACGGCCACTTCATGTTCAGAAGACAGCATTCCAAAGCACTCCTCCCATGCTCTAGCTCTTACATTCTTACAGTCTCCTCAGGGCCTCTCACACGCTAAGCACCACTGTAGCACTGAGCATCATCGACAGCCTCAAGAATGTGTCCCAAGTTAGGAACTGAGCAACCAGTAGGGAAGTTGATAGAGTTGTTGAAAACTGCTATGAACTGAATATGATGGAAGTTTAGCCCTAATGTCCTGGCACATAAAGAGAGAACCTTTGGGATATAATTAGCTTGTGAAGGTAGAGCCCTCGTGATTAGGGCACTGTAAGAAGATGCAGAGAGCTCACTTCTGCTCTCTGCCATGAGAAGCTACGAGGAGAAGGGCCTTTGCCACACAAGGAATGCACCAATATCTTGTTTAGTCTTGCAAACCTCCAGAAATGTGAGAAGTAAATTTCCATGGCTTGAGCCCCCCAGGCTAAGCAGCCTGGACTCCACAAGAGCTGACCCTTGTGTTTTTGTAGCATGGAGATCATAACCGACTTTGAGCAATTTCAGTGAGCTGGAGTTCAACGGAGATCAGGACACAAATTGGAGGCAACGGTAGGGGCTACTTTAAAGGGAAGCGACAGAAAAGAAGGCGATAACAGAAGCGTAGAAAGAGTGGTAAGAGGAATCACCTCTCCTCTCTTTCCTCATCCTGGCTCTTTCTTATCCCCATCCCACTGGAAAGTTCAATTTCCTTGCAGACCCAGCCAATGAACAACGGTGAGAAAAATGAACAAAATTAGCACGATATCCCTTAGAACCAGGTCTACCTATCCTCAGGTGGCTCCCCTGTCAATGGAGAAATGCATGATGGGAGTGAAAGTGCCTCCTGGGCCAGTCCAAAAGGCAGGCGTGAAGAGCCTCACTGTGCGTCAAGGGTGGTCCAGCAGCATTTCCAGAGGTCAGTGGAGAGGGGCAGCGTAACAGACCGCTGCAGTTACATTCATCACCATCGAGTAATTCATAATTGAATAGCAATAAAGTGCCTAACTTTGTAGCATTTCATTAATCAAGTGAAGGGGCCTTGTTCGTTCGGGGTGGGGGTGAGAAGCTGTGGTGAGACTTGGGGGAAGGTCAAGGTTGGGGCAGAGGCAGAAGTCTCTTACCAAACCATCCTGTCCCAGTTCCTGATTTCCACTCAATACTGAGGGATGATCCTTCCCTCCCACCTTCTCCTCCCCGGCGCCCCCTACTTCTCCTTTGGATAGCTTTCTCTGACTCCAGAGCTCCTTCCTTCTAATGCTCAGCCTCGGCCCCTACCAGCCCCCTCGCTGGGGCGCGGACCGAGGAGCCGGAGCTCGGAAACTCCAGCGGAGCTTCGTTCTGAGCATGTGCGAGCCGGCTCGCGGGCCGGGGCGGGGATGCGGGGCTGAGCGCAGCTCCGGAGCGCGGGCCGCACCGTGCGCACGGCGGAGCCGCGGCCCCGAGCGAGCGCAGCGCCGGCGCCCGGCCCTCGGGGCGTGGGCGAGCTGGCCGCGTGTGGCTCGCTGCTTGACGCGAGGACCAGCCAATCCAGGAGAGCCGCCCGGGCCGCCATGTGACAGGCGGGGCGGCCCTTTCCCCAGCGCGGCAGAGGGAGGAGAGCCCCGGGGCTGGCGGCGAGCCTCGGAGAGCGGCGGCCGCGGAGGAGGCGGCGGCGGCGGCGCGGGCACAGGCGCAGGCTCGGGGCCGGCGGGGCGCGCATCCCGGGCGCCCTCAGGCTGCGGAGGACGCGGGAGCCGCGAGAGCAGAGTGGACAAAGCAAGATGGCAGGGATCTTAGCCTGGTTCTGGAACGAGAGGTTCTGGCTCCCGCACAATGTCACCTGGGCAGACCTGAAGAACACCGAGGAAGCCACCTTCCCCCAGGCGGAGGACCTCTATCTCGCCTTCCCGCTGGCTTTCTGCATCTTCATGGTGCGGCTCATCTTCGAGAGGTAGGAAGGGCCGGGGCGCCCACCTCCCCGTGCGCACTCGAGCACACCCGCGCGCACACCCGCGCGCACACCCGTCTGCTCGCTGGCGCACGCCCCCGCGGTCGGTTCACGCCTCCCAACCTTTGTGTCGGGGGAGGGTCTCTGACCTCTCGGGCCAGCGGGCTTTGGGGGAGCCGGAGAGGGGGCCCGCACCCCTCCCTGGCCGGCTCCTTCCTCCTGCTTTCCGCGGGCGGGCGGGCGGGCGGGCGGGCGAACAAAGGTGAGCGGGACCCGCAGCCCTGCGCGGGGCTCGGCCCTCTCCCGGGGCGGCGCGGCCAGGTCGGGCTTCCAGGCTCGCCGCCGCCCACCTGACTGCCTGGAACGTCCGGGACGCTCGGCCCGGAGGGAGGAGGAGCAGCCCGCACACTTCAGCCTGGACTCTCGGATGGCACGCGGGCTGTGCTTCCGAGGAATCCACCCGGGACCCTGGGCTTCTAGCTGCTCTCTGGCTTCCATCCGTGGTCACACGGACCCTGTGGCCCCCAGGCCAGGGGAATAAGTGATGACAGCTCTCTCCAGGTCATTCACTGCTTCTTTAAAAGACGGTGAAACGGGAAGAGTGCACAGCATCCTAAATGGTCCTATGAAATGGATAGCGATGCCCCATGACTAATCATAAGCTCCTTTTGTGAATCGGAACACACTTTAAAAGCTGAAAGAGTTGCCATATAAAATTTGGTATGATCTCCGGATTTGGTTAGATCTCTCTTGTATCACACACAAACTTGGGTTACTCCCATTCAATCAGTCTCAAGTCACGGAACACGCTTTTACCTCCTCACCATAACCTAATCCCAAACCAGCAGCACACACTTCTTTTTCTTAACTGGAAAAAAAAAATCGCCTTTCCTTTCCTCCTCTCACTCCATCAGTGAAGGTTGAATTTCTTAGATCACAAATTTCCATTTCTACACCAGCTCCTTTCCCGCTCCGACTCACCTTGGATATTTTTTTAGGCTGTTGCTGTTCTCGTGTGTACTGTTTCTGTTTGCCTAAAACCTTTATTGAGAATGTACTTTTGTCTCATTTATTACTGGAAATCACAACAAAGCGTCATGGGAACCAAAAAAAAGTATCTTTTGTTTTAAGGAAGGTGTATTTTTTTCAACGGGTTTATTGCTTGAGAATTAAGTCAGCTGTTCCCATGCTGAAATTGACTTACACAAAGGGACAGAACTAGTTTTAAAAAGATTGGAATTTAGTACAAACATGTCATTGATCCTATCCAGTGCTGAGACTTACTGTGAAAAGGTGGGTGTGTTGGCAGGTTTAGAGCAAATGGTTACTTACAGAAAATAGGAACACACGCCTAACCTTGCCTTCTCTGCTAAGACAAGCAGACTCAAATACTAGCAGGCTGCTCTGCATTGGCACGTTGTAGGGCTCCAGACACAATTACTGAATGATATCTGATAAATTCTGTCTGGTAAAGTGTGTCTTCATTCACTTTGGGATAGCTAATGAAATGAAAGGAATTCTCAGTCAAATGTTTCAGAGCACAAAAACACGGTGGCTGATGAACCTCAGAGTGCTACAATTTACTCACATTTTCCTCCATGCTGAAGCCAGGCTGTTCAGTAGGTTGGAAGAAAATAGAATTAAGATATCTGTTTGTACATGGGCTTTTTATTTTTTTGTCTATAAGATACAATACCTGAAGACTAGAAGTTCAGTTTTCTTTTTCCAGGTATATTTTTTTTCTGCTTAACATAATTCCAACACTAGACATAGAATTCATACAAAAAGGGTCAGCAGCTTCCAACTATCAATCATAGCAAATATCCAAATATCCCCACATAGAATCTAGAGCTGGCTAGGTTTCTGCAGGCCAGTGATGTGAGTAGAAGTGATTTAATAGGCTGTATGGAAAGTGAAAGTTTATGACGAATGCTCAGAATCCTAATCCAATATGGAACATATGCAATTGGATACTACTGACTGGGTATTGAACTTCCTCCAGTGGTAGTGACAGGTGTATCCTTAACCATTCCGCCTTTCTCAGTTCTCTGAGAATCGGAGTTAGAAATTCTGCATGTTCTCTTTTCAAACCTAACCCCCATACTCTGATATCCAACCTGTGGCCCTCATCTCAGAAGTGTCCACCAAGAGCCTGAGTCAGTGGGGCCATATCATTGTCAAGGACACAATCACTCTAGATCGTCCATTAGCATGTTAATGCCTAAGTCCTTTTTCTTTTGTAGTATTCTGTAAAGGCTAGCACTGAAGATTCCCTTTGCAAAATGAAATGCTTTTGAAATAGGAACAATTCCCTCAAAATTCTTTATATATATATATATATATATATATATATATATATATATATATGTACACACACAGTCCATAATGAATTACATTATGTTACGTTGTTAACTTGATGACAGAAAACAGTGTTACTTAATAATGTAGTACTTAATGTTTGTTTAGTTTGGTTCTGTAAACCATTTGGGCAATTATAATAAATGCTTCTTTCAACTTCACTTTTCAAAAATGTGTTTAGCTATGGCATTTGTAATTATGGAATTGAAGTTCTTTTAGACCCCTGTTTGGAAATAAAGCTTTTTGGTATCAACCTTACAAAAGGTAACTTCAATGTGTTCTTTGTGGATTTAGGAGTACTGATTGAGAATCAGAACACTCACATTTTATTCAAAACATACTTTGTGCTGGGAGAGCCTCCTAACTTACCTCTCCCTATTTCTCAGAAGCAAAACGCTGGTCATTGTAATCTAAGGACACTTTCTCTTTTTTTTAATTAATTTTTTTGTTATCTATGGTGTAAAAGTCTTATATAATTTTTACATATACCAAGAAATTATAAATATTAGTGGTACAACATGATGTTTATGTGTAAAATATGCAGTGATTAAATCAAGAGAATTAACATATTTGTAACTTGGAGTAATTATCTTTTTGATGTGAACATTGGACATCTACTCTCAGGCGTTTTTTAAAAAATATTTTATTTATTCATTTTCAATCCGAGAGATAGAGGAGAGAAGAGAGAGCACCAGGGCCCCCACCCTGTGGATCTCGCTTATGTGGGTCCTGGGGAATTAAACCCAGAGCCTTAGGCACTGGAGGCAAGTGCCTTAACCGCTCAGCCATCTCTCCAGCCCAGGAGTTTTAAGGTATACTACACAGTGGTATTAACCATAGTCACCCTGCTGAACAATACATATCAAAGATAGTCCTCCTCTCTAACTGAAACTTGCCTCACCTTAACTAATATTCTCTTTTCTTCACTCTACAGCCTCTGGTAATGACCATTCTACCCTCTGGTTTTATTAGTATGATTGTGTTAGAGGCCAGAATATACATGAGAACCTGCAGTATTTATCCTCCTAAGACCTGGATTATTTCACTTCATTCAAGTTTCATCCCTGTTATTGCAAATGCAAGAATTTCATTTTATGAAGTTGAGGAGTGTTCCACTGTCTGTATACTTTCTTTCTTTATTCACTTGTCGCTGGGCACACTGGAATAATGGGCTGTGGCCATTAATGCTGCACTGACTATTGGGATGCATGTAGTTTACTGATGTCAAGTCCTCTGGATATGAAAAGGTGGCGGCTGGGAAGTAGTTCTGCTGTGGGGCATGCACAGAATTTAATGTTGCTTTTCCTTCCAAATCTATGATTCCCATGAGTTCTCTCCATCTGAAGCGGGGTAATTATTAGCTCACAAGACTGTGAGGAAGGCTAACCATCATGTTTTGACAAGCAGAAGTAAGTCCTTTCAGAATAAAGAGGTTTTTTTTTTTTCCTCATAGAAATATCCAAGTTAAAATTTTTGGTTTTGGTTTTGTTTTAAAGTATTTTTCAATTGTGTTTTGAGACAAAAGAATCATTTGGGCTGTTATCACTTGTGCTTCAAAAGCTACAATCTTTCTGACTAACCAAGAGAGAAGATTCTACAGAGAAAACAGTGGCTTCTTTATTTAGACCTCTTTTTTTTTTTTTGTTAGAACCCACACTCAAGTTGACACCTGATTGGGTAAAACAGGATAGTTCTCAAATTGCCAATCTACACGGGCGCATCATTCTGAGCTCCAGTCCAGCCTGCTGTCCCAAGCTTTCAAGGCACAACATTGTCTTAGTTTTAACAAAGGAATGTGCCAGTACCTTGAAGGCCCTCAGGGCCATTTGGGGAAAATGAGTGAGTGAATGACTAACAGGTAAAAGTGGGGTATGGGGGAAATCTATTACTGAAGGGTATGGCTATAATATATCCTTTGATGAAGAGGCAGATACCCTTACATATAGTTCAAGAGGATTTAGGAATAACTTTAATACAAACATGGGTTTTCATACTGTAAAATTGATGCTTGTTGATAGCAAATCCTCCGAATTGAAA
This sequence comes from Zapus hudsonius, assembly GCA_004024765.1. Lineage (NCBI taxonomy): Eukaryota > Metazoa > Chordata > Mammalia > Rodentia > Dipodidae > Zapus > Zapus hudsonius. The sequence continues at coordinate 4,085 of PVHP010009455.1, read as the reverse complement.
TAATCCACCCCGAAGAAAAGACGGAGGCTCAGGAGACACAGAGGGTCAAATCTGGACAGCTGAAGGTCACCATACCACTCCTCAAGGTTATGGGAGCAGAAAACAATTTTCCAGTGTTGTGTGGCAATTTTCTCTGAATTAAAGCATTGCCTTCTCAGGGGAGGAGGGAGGCTCCAGAGACTCAGCTCAGGTGTGGAAGAGCTGAAATGTAAAAGGCTTCAAGACCACTCTCTAAGGTTGTACAAAGGCTAAGGCGCTGCTTGTGGAGGTGGAGGGTGGGCTGTCCTACCAGCTGAGCTGTCTGACTCTTCACTGTCACCTATGCTGGGCAGGCTTCTCCATGGTGTAGCTGCTTTTGAGTCACTCACCCTTCTGGAAGCAACCCCTCACCCTGCTCTGTAAGTAACCACAATAAACTCATTGGTTCACCAAGACTGGCTTTAATGCAATCTTGCTTTGGTCTGTCTGTGCCCTGGGTGACTAGTGGTGTGTTCATGTCTTTCCAGGGAAAATGTTTCATGCAACGGTGCTGTATATTAAACTCTACAAATGTGCCTTAACTAGCTTATTAAATAATGGTGTGGATACCTGCTTTGTTAGAGACTACTGTAAGAGGCCAGAGTTGCATTTATATACAAATCCGTTGCCATCTATAGTTTCTCACACAAGTAGGAAAAATGGATTGTAGTGGATGTTTTGTTGGAAAACAAACAAATTAAAGGAATAGTATTAGTATTCTTTGGAAAACTTTAATACAACTAATTCATCTAGTAAAATGAAAGACTTTTATTACAGAGTATAATAAAGTAGTTAGTTGAATAGTGCCTTATCATGGTGGGTGTGGTGGTTTGTTCCAGGTGTTCCCATAAGTTTATGTGTTCTGAATGCTTGATCCCCAGCTGATAGCAATTTGAGAATTGGAACCTTGTTGGAGGTGTGTTCCTGGGGGCAGGCTTATGGGGGTCATAGCCAGCTTCCCCTTGCTAGTGTGGGGCACACTCTTCTGCTGCTGTTGTCCACCTATGTTGGCCAGGAGGTGATGTCCACCCTCTGCTCATGCCATCAGTTCCCTGCCATCATGGAGTTTCCCCTTGAGTCTGTAAGCCAAAATACACCTTTTTTTTCTACAAGCTGCTTTTTGGCTGGGTTCTTCGTGCCAGCTGACTGCAACAGTGGGGGAGATTGGTGAGATAACTGTACACCATCACAAAGGATTTATTTACTGGTATCACACATTATATCACCCTGAGTTCACTCAGGGCCTTTCTGTCTAGGTGACTTGTATTCTCTGGGACTTCTAGCTTGTAAAGCATTTCAGAACTGGGTGGCCATCTGTGTTGAGAGCTGGTTCAGATGAACTTCTTCCATCAATTTACCTATCTCAGGGCTTTGTCAAACATCCTGAGTTTTTCTTGAGTTTTCCTCATGCATTTTACTCAGTCGATTAAACCTTGTTTGCAAGCTCTAGTATCTAAGTGCATATTGTATATTGAAAACTTTAGATGTTTATTACATTTCTCCTTCTATCACCAGGCAAAATCAGATTTTCTAAAGCTGTTGACAATTTCTTACAAATTCAAAACTCAAAATTTTATTTTCCTTCCCTCCCATCTTCTTTGGATCATTTCCTAAATGCTTTTGAGTCAGGATGTTAGTGTTGGTTCCAAAGTGCTGGCTGTGTCCCTTTTTGATTTATTTTAAAGGTAGACAGGTAGCCTCATCTAGCACAGTTGTCCTTCTATATTTGTGATGTTCCAGAATTTTTACTCCTAAGATTGTATTTTCTGGTTTCTTTCTCCTCCTTTAAAATTTCATGCTAGAATGGCAGTATGTGCCTCTAATCCCATCGTTTAGGAGTTTGAGGCCAGGGATGTAGAGCTTGAGGCCAGCTTGGGAGACCCTGTTTCAAAACAAACCAAACCAAAGGAGTTCATCACCTTTCTAGTGTCACTCCTTCCTGATAAAATGATCTTTATTAAGTGCTCCAAACATGTATGCTATAGCACAGGTGAACACCACAGTGTGATTCTCCAAATCTGGAGTGTTTCCCTGTGGCTGATCGGATACTTAGGACAAAAGATGTGAGCCTGTGACTTGGTGCTCACCTTGGGTCTTTCTGATGATAGCCTACTACATATGATGGTCATTATCAATGAGTAACTTTTAAAAGTTTGAAAATAATAATAGCAAGAAATAGTTTTTCTAGTGAGTTTTATTACTTTACATAGTTTACTTCATTTAATCCTCTCCAAAGCCCATCTGAATTCAATACTAATTGTTACCCAGTTTTACAGTTGAAACTAAGGATTGAAAATTTGGGAAATGCAGCAAACTGTATGTAAAATAGCAGTGTGAACATTTGAAGCTGAACTGTTCCATGTAACAGATTTAGCGATTTTCTCATTTACATCAAATGGCAATGAGGTCATACAAATGTGTGTGTGGGGGGGGGAGGAACAGTTATTATATACACAGCCTTTTGCTACATAATAATATTATCTGATCACTTCCTATGCAATTAAGCTTATTTTAAAATGTTTTTACTGATTCTGTACCACACATACCATTACTTAGCTCTCCTAGTTTTAATCGGATTTTATGCTGTTTCCACTTTATGTATATAAATATTTCACCTCCTGTTAATTTCTTAATGTTTCCTAGATATAACATTTCTAAGACTTGAGGAATAGTTTATATTCTTCATAGATGTACATTGCCAGATAGTTTCTCAGAAAGACAATATGCATTTGCAAGTCCTTATCAGAATGCAGATTATCCTTTGAGTGTTTACAAAAAGTTCCTGTTGTCATATGAATGTGTTGGAGTACTCATAATGAACTTATTTCAAATAATTATTAATCACTTGTGTTTTACTCCCCCTGAATTCTTATACATTGTTCTATTGAGATAAAGGCATGAAATTTTATTTTGATTTACTTATTAATTTTTTTTGTAGGAAAAGGATAATCCTCCTCCTTCCTCCTGCTCCCAATAGTCCTGTCCTTGTCATGGTTTTACCCCCTTTTTTTTTTTTCCGTTCTGCCAGCTGCCTCACCTTACAAATTAAGTCTCTCTTTAGGAAAGAAATGCTTCTGAGTCTATACGGAGGGAGAAATGCAGTCAGGAGGAAGAAGTAGAAGATATCCTGACTTTGTGATGGACAGTGATACAGAGCCAGGGCTGGGGGAAGATAGAACCTGGAGGTTGGATGGGTTTTCATGAAGGGAAACTTGGAGATAAAACTTCATAGTATCTTTTTAAAATTTACTTAAAATGACTTACTAAACTAATGCTTGGGGAAATACAAATCAAACCCACTTCATATCCTGTAGTAAGGTTGTGTCCTACCTTCTGACACTATCACATTGTTAACTAGGTTTTTCCATCTATGAATTCAGGCGAGCTGCAAAACATTCAGACCAAAGTAATATAACAGTGGAATGTTTGTAAAAAAGGAACTATACACTTAAAAGTGGTTAAGAATGTAAGTTTTATATTGTATGTATTTTACCACAGTGAAAGGAAAAATAATATAAGGTTCACTGACTTAAAAAGTTACTCACTACAAATAACTACATTTTGTTGTTGGAACAAGCACCATTCCTCTTGGTCTCTCTTCTCTTGAGCAGTGGTAGATTGCTGAAGATGCATAACTTTCTCCAGCTCTAGGATTGCCCCTCTTTTTGGAGTGATTTGGCACAGGTGACTAGAATGGGAGGGTTTGGAGAGGAAACACTGATATCCAGAGAGCACTTAAGCATTCTGGGCTCAGTTGAACCAAACTGCTTACCTCAAGTCCATTTGTTAATGGAGTTAAGAATAGCAAAGGGGCACACCCACAAAGGGAGCCCATTGCTTGCTGAAAAGCACATTGTATGGTTTCAAAGGATCCCAGGATTAAAGACACCTTGGTCAGGACATACTCCATTTAAAACAAACCAGGATAATAGGTTAGAATTCTCCCAAGACAAGTTTACTGGACCAAAGATGGTTCTGAGGGAGATATGGGAAAGAGGATGGGGTGAGATCAGATTTGATCCTCCTCCTCCCCTTTCAATTTAATATCACATGCGTTTTGTAAGTAA
>PVHP010009454.1:0-50414 GCA_004024765.1 Zapus hudsonius | reverse complement strand
CATTCCAAATGCATAACCTATGTCCATTGTATGTAAGGATCAAAGATAGGGAAGTCCACATACTCAGCTTCAGCAAAGGCTAAAATTATGAATTGTGTGAAAAGAAGACTGATAACATGAGCATGTAATACTTTTATTTATAATAAAAGGAAACAAATTAACAGAATTTTAAAAATAAAACCACACTCATTTCTTTTTTCGCAGCTTTCCATATGAAACAAAAATCTTCTTGGCAGAAATAGTCTTGGCACTTTGGGACATCCTTTAATAGGAGGAAAACCCCAAGTCCAGGAAAGAGTTACTCCAAACCCTCTAGCCTCAGGATTTGCCTTTATGCAATACAATTTTACTCCACTAAGTACTTCTAAGATAATTTCATCTCTGGCACAAAGAGCAAAGGTGACTTAATGTAGGTCAGGGTCCTTTCTTGTTGACCAATGACAGTGACCAGGGACAGGTGCCAGAGGTGGGAATAGCCCAGCTAAGGGACAGGAAAGGAAGCTAGTATAGTCATCCTGGTCACTGATAAGCAAGACACTGACTGTCTTCCTCTTTGGATTGAACCCAGTTCAGCAGTATAGACACCCACATTTCTGGGGCTAGAGAGATGTCTCAGTGGTTAATTAAAGGTACTTGCTTCAAAAACCTGGTGGCCCGGGTTCAATTCCCCAGGACCCATGTAAAGCCAGATGCACAAAGTGGCGCATGTGTCTTGAGTTTGTTTGCAGTGGCAGGAGGCCCTGATGTGCCCATTCTCTCTGTGTGTGTCTACCTCTTTCTCTCTGTCTCAAATAAATAAAATAATTAAAAAAGAGAGACTCATGTTTCTCATGGACCCCTCTACTGCCACTCCACCAAGGTAGCAGAGTTTGAAGAGGTTTGCTATTAGGTGGTCACTGACATATGTCACCTATATCCTTTACTCTGTCTTCACCTACAGTCATGTTGTTTTCACCTCCGGGGGCGCCGTTGGCCTCTGCAAAGGGAAAACAGAGAAGCAATGGGAGCTGAGCGAGCTGTCCGCTGTCTCAGGGCTGGGGTCCACAGAGCTGGGGGGCTGACACAGGGGGGGGTCTGGCAGGACATAGACGTGAGCAGATGTGTATAGTATATCCATGTGGTTCCTTATTCAATTGGGGGAACTTACATTTATAGGAAAAAGGGGGTCAGGGGGATGGGGAATAGGGAAGAGAAAAGGGGATTGGTTGATCAAGGTAGTGAGTTAGTGGCCTGCACTGGGATAGGTGGATATGGACAACCTGAGAATACCTCATTTGGGGGCCTGAGTGGCGGGAAATACGTGATGCTAGCCACATCTGTGGGGATGGGTACAAGGAAGTTTTTCTGATACCCAATGCCAGTCATGCTGAGATGGAAATGCTGGTTCCTGTGGCTAGCCCATGGGGGTTGGGAGTCAGAGTTGATGGAGCCGGGAAATGCCTACCAAATTATCGGGGTTTCACCTCACTCATACATCCTTAACCCTTTGTTCTCCATGCCCTCAGTAGCAGTGCCAACAGGCAGTGCCTAACACAGTCATGCCAGCTCAGACAGCAATATCTTCACCGTGGAAACACAGAGTGCTCTTTCCAGCATGTCGGTAGACATTGCCCGTGTTCTCCCCATGAAAGAAGCATAGTCTTCCAAGTCATAGAATATGGGAAATCCTGGAAAAAAAAGCTCTGGGGATAAGCCGTTTCATAGCAGAAAAGTCCTGGCAGGAAACCATCAACCTCTCCTTACAAGGTTTGGTAGAATTTAAAAAAGCCAGGGAGGTAACAAATGTCCCCAAGGCTCACAGTCAATGAGTCAGCACTTAGACAATGCAGCCAGAGGGTGCTTGAATTCTGACTTTCCAGGATATGTTCAATGCCAACTTTAACCATGATGGCCTTACTCATAGCTCTCCATGACAAATCTTATTTCACTGAAGCAACCTTATCCAGGCAAGTGTAATTTTTCTTTCCTTCAGTGCTGAGAATGAAACCTAGCACCGTGCATATGGTAGGGAAGCTCTGAACCCCTGAGCCATATCGTCTGTTCTTCAGGAAGCCCTTTCTCACATTGTCTGAATGAGTAGAGACCCAGTCATAAGTTAGAGTGAAGAGAAGTTTTTGTTCACATACAATAAAATGAAAGTTAGTGAGACTATCTGCTTAAGGGGAAAAAAAACCTAGCAAATAGAAGAGCCATGACTCAAATTTATTTTTCTATAATACACAGATGAAAAATAATAATTATTGAGGTTGCTTTTAAGATACCCTTTACTTCAAATATATCTTATTATGAAAATTTACATATTTTAAATTAACATTTTTCTTTCATGAAAGTAATAAATATCTATGGTAGCAATCTAGAAGGTATAATAGGTTAGAAGAAAAAAATCACATCTGATTTTATTCCGGCAAAATATCATCATTGATGCAATTGCATATGAATTTTTCTAGTCATTTATCCATATCTATGTAGGCTAAAACAAAACAGAATGAAGGCAGGCTGGAGTCATTGTTCAAATGCTGTTTAAGAACCATTCTTTCTCCTTAGCATTCTGTACTCATCATCTCCCCTGTTCCTCAATGTTGTACATCCCATTCAAAGAAGGCATCACATTCCATGTATTATTTTTTTTTCACCTAACCAACTCTCTATTTAAACAATAAGTTGTGTGTGGTTTTTGGGCAATTATAAGCAATGTTATGGTAACCATCTCTGGAGTTAAGTCACTGCACACAGCTGTGATAATTTTCTTTGAATAATTTTTTTATAACTACCATATTTTGGGAAAGAGCTTGCAAAATATTAAAGTTTTTAAGATGTGTTAGTGGGGTTAGGATTCCTCCCATTCCATTCATGGCCCGTCTTACCATGCAATGCCCACAGCTTCCTTAAGAGCTTACTGAATGAAAGTAAGGATTAGGATTTTATGGCTCTGATTCATTGTTGGTTTAGCTTATTGTATAAGTCCCACCAACCTCCCATTCCTCCCCCCATTCCTTCCATCCCCTTTTACAGTCTCTCAATTCACATGCCAGGTTTGCTTAGAGTTTAAGCTTAACCTGGTTAAGAACCACATATGAAGGAGAATATGCAGTGTTTGTCTCTCTGTTCTTGTGTGAGGTCACTAAGAATGATCTGCTCCAAGTCCATCCACTTCTCTTTAAATTTCATTGTGTCATTTTCCCTTTCAGCTGAGTAGAATTCCATACTGTATATGTACACAACTTTGATATTGTGGTAGTTTTGAGTAGATGTCCCCCAATAGAATTTATTATAATTGTAAATTGTCTCTAGCCTTCTGGCTGGAGGAGGTGCCACTTTAGTCTGGCCTCCTGGGGTCTTGCCTGAGGTATTTCTAAATTGGATGAAAAATACTAGGGAGACATATGCAGAACAGCAGCCAGAACCCAAGTCTGGCAATCCTGTTTGGTGAGTCACAGTGTCACAGTGTGCTTGCTTGCTCCTGGAGGTGCTGGGCTGTCTCTGTCTCTGCTTGGATCTGTGAAAGGGGGGGGGGGGCAGCCTTTCCTTAACTTCCCCTGGATCTGTTAGTTGTATAAATACTTTCCTCCCCAAAATTGTGCCTGGTTTGGAGATTCATCCCAGCGGCATGTGGCTGACTACGACAGATATCCAGTGGTGGGCATTTGGGTTGACTTCCAATTCTTAGCTATCATGAATTGAGCTACCATAAGCATGGTTGAGCAAATGTCTCTGTTTTGTGGCTTAAAATCTTGAGGATAGATGTCCAGAATACAGATAGCTGGGTCCACTGGCAGCTCTACATCCATCATGTTCAGGAGCCTCCACACTGCTTTCCATAGTGGTTGTACAAGTTTGCATTCCCACCAGTAGTGAATGAGGGTTCCCTTTATCCCAGATCCTCACCAGCATCTATTGTTGGTGGATTTTTTAATGATTACCATTCTGACTGGAGTAAGGTGGAATCTTATTGTAGTTTTGATTTGCATTTCCCTGATGATTAAGAATAATGAACACTTTCTTAAATGAGAATTGGCCATTTGTGTTTTCTCTTCTGTGAATTCTCTGTTGAGATCAATGCCTCATTTTTGTGAGAGGGCTGTTTGATTTCTTTTTTTACTATTTAATTTTTTGAGTTCTTTGTAAGTTCTAGATATTAGACCTCTGTCTGTGTTATAGCTGGCAAAGATTATCTCTCAGTCTGATGGTGGTCTATTGGCTCTGAGTATCATATGTTTGTCTGTAAAGAAGCTTTTAATCTTGATAAGAGCCCATTGGTTAAGTGATTGCTGTACTTCCTGGGCTACTGGAGATTTATTCAGGAAGGTTTGCCCTACTCCTATCTCGTGGAGTGTTTCTACTATTTTTTTTTCTTCCAGGGTTTTCAGAGTTTCAGGTCTTATGTTGAGGTCTTTGATCTATTTGGAGTTGATTTTTGTGCATGGTGAGAGGAGAGGGTCTAGTTTCATTTTTTTTACAAGTATTTTTCCAATTTGTCCAGCACCATTTGTTCAAGATACTGTTTATGACAGTGAACGGTGTTGGCATTTTTGTCAAAGATGAAGTAACTATTGTTACTCAAAAAAAGAGCAGGGTCTTCAATTCTGTTCCATTTGTCTGTCTGGTTTTTGCCAGTACCATGCTGGGTTTTTTTGTTTGTTTGTTTGTTTTTATGATAGCTTTGTAGTATATCTTTAGATCAGGAATGGTGATACCTCTTGAGGAGGGTTTTTTTTTTTCACTAGGGATAGATTTGGCTATCCAAGATCTTTTTCCATTCCAAATAAATTTTGAGATTATGTTTTCTATGTCAGTAAACAATGAAGCTGGGATTTTTATTGACATGGCATTGAATCTGTATATTACCCAGGCCTGTAACTCCCTGTCCCAGTCATTCGTTACTTCCCACACTGAGCTGTTGATCAAAGGGACCCACAAGTTCCCTAAAACTAGACAGCCTTTTGTCAAAGGTAGCACCCTGCTGCTAAAGATACCACAGAATGTCATCACACAACACCGAGAGTCCCTGCTAGATCCAAAATAGCAATCAGCTCCCAGATAGCATGTGTAGTGCGGAAGGCATTACATGAGCTGCCAGGGGAAATTGGTCAATGATATTTGGAGAAAGTAGAGACCACTGATATAAAATATAGACTGATGTCACGAGAATGCTGAGCACCCTGCTATATGGAAGAGATCAGCAAGTCAAGAAATGCTCATCTGTGCCGGGAGTGGTGGCGCACACGTTTAATCCCAGCACTCAGGAGGATCACCATGAGTTCGAGGCCACCCTGAGACTACATAGTGAATTTTAGGTCAGCCTGGACTAGAGCGAGACCCTACCTCAAAAAACCAAAAAAAAAAAAAATGTTTATCTGTGCAATAGTGGAACTAAACCAAGGTGGCTAATCAATGGCTTACTGATTGGCTAAGAGATCTGCTCAGTGGCAATGAACCCTTAACTTGAACTGGGACTATGGCAAAATCTAGTGGGGACCAAGAACCCAGGCTCCAAGGGGAAATTCTCACTACCAGAGAGCTACAGAGAGGCTACACCCATTAGGAGCTTGCCAAAATAGCAATGTTGTCTCATTTAACCTATACTGATCTCACTCTCCCATGGAGATTCTGTTTGTATTTTTCAGAAGGCAGCAAGAACCGTGGATAATCCAATTATACCAACAAGACATAGGATGATGGCTGACATCCTGACAGGAGATGAACCACCCCTAACCTATCATGTAGGACTCAAACAAAATCTATGAGAAAGTGGTGAAATAAACAAGAGACTGACCTCCACAGCAAGTTAAATAACCCATGAAAGGACAATGGAGACAGACACCTGAAGATACCCAATACAACCCAAAGCAGAAGTCCAGAGACACTTAAGATCTCGACAACAAAGCAGACTTAAAACTCACCATCCATGACTTGGGGAACTAAGCAGAAGAAGGGGCGGAAAGATTATAAGAGCCATGGTGGGGGAGAATATCCAGAGACATTTCCCCCTCAGCAACAACGCACAAAGGAGAAAAAAAAACTGGTTCCCTCTGGTGCAGTTCATAACCCCCTATTCTGTGGACTGATCCAGTAGGCCCATCAAGGAGGACCCCCAGGGTGTTGGGGACAGAGAGGAGGGAAATGGGGGTAACATCACAAGATTTTCTCATACAATGTATCTAATTATTGACAATATTAACATTTTTAAAAGTCAAAATTTCATTTGACATTGATTTGCTTTAGCAAATTTTTATACCATCTCTTAGTTTTCACTAAAGGATGTTACCTTTAGCCTGGGGTAGGTATTCAAGAACTTTGACAAAAGTCCATACATCTTAATGCTAATTTTCAGACTATGGGACAAAACATTCAGAGACTATGAATTTAGTGAGCAGGCTAAAGAATTCATGTGTACAGTGTGAGCTATACTGCTGGAGACAGTTCTCTCACAGCAGAATATGGGACGGGGGAATGAATGTCACCCACAGGATAATGTTCTATAAGACTTCCTCTTAGCTGACTTAGGCCACATGCTCCCTTTGAGGCACGACTCATAAGAGACCATGTCAGAAAAGCACACGTGGCTAAGAACCGAGGGCCACTCTAGGATGTAAAGGGGGACTTTTCCCGACCAGGAAAACTGGGACCCTTGAGCCACGCAATTCCAAGGAAATGAATTGAGCTGATAGCCTGAGTGAGCTCTAACAGATTTTCCCAGTTGAATGTGTAGATGAAAATAAAACTCCGCCAACACTTGACTGCAAAATTCTGAGCCAGGAACCAGGTCAGCAATATGCAGACTCTTGACCCATGGCAATGGGAGAAATAAGCGTGTATGGGTATGCACCACTATCTTGGTCATTTATTTGTTATGCAGCAAGAGCTAAGGAAAGAATTCACCTGCATGCCCAGAAAATAGAGAACAGGATAACACCCCTCAGCCTGCTCTGGAATGCCTGAAAAGTGCAATTCTTCAACAGATGCCTATGTGCTTGCCCTCAGGTCCACTCTCCATCCTTCCAAAGCTCCCTGTGGGAGAGGGTCTTGTCCAGGCTCCTGCTTCCAGTGACCTGGCCAGAGACTAGAGGGTAGGAGAGCCTCTCTTGCCAAAGTCTCCACCCCTGGCCATATGTACCTGGTTCCCATGATACCAGCCTCCGGTGTGGTGCCTCTGTTCATCAGGTGGCCTCTGTCCTAGGGCTCCAAGAACCCCCACCTCTCTTTGCCTCTTCACCATTGAGGTGTCCTGGCTTGCACTTTTTGATTTTCTTCTCCTTTCTTCTATTTGTCTTCTTAGGTCCTCCAACAACTGGAAAACCAACCATTAGCTTTCAATTTCTTTGGATGTGAAAACTGGCAGTGGTCTCTGCTTTCTTCATGCTGTGAGCACCTGCAGTGCTCTCTGCTTTCTTTGTGCTGTGAACACCTGCAGTGCTCTCTGCTTTCTTCATGCTGTGAACACCTGCAGTGCTCTCTTCTTTCTTTATGCTGTGAACACCTGCAGTGCTCTCTGCTTTCTTCGTGCTGTGAGCACCTGCAGTGCTCTCTGCTTTCTTTGTGCTGTGAACACCTGCAGTGCTCTCTGCTTTCTTCACAGGAGTGAACATCTGCAGTGGTTTTTTCTTTATTCGGAAAGACTAATGGGTGTGCCCACATCCCTGATCTGCCTGCCCAGCCTGGCATCAGCAATCTCAGCACAGTACCAGGACAATACCACGGCCACCCATACTGCATGTGTCGTAACCAAATGCTCTGCCAGAGCCTCCTGTCAAGAGGTCCTGCCAGGTAACAGGCTAGGAAAGAGACCTGTAAACAGTTCATATTCAGGATGAGGCGGCATCTTTTTAGCCCCTTTCTGAAGAAAGTCGTTGTACTTTACCAGTCAATGGATGCTACTGTATTCTTTCCCCATAGGATTCTTCCAAAATAATTTCAGGGCTACAGTTCAGCCAGCTAACAGCATCTCTAAGCTCTTCTGTGGAACAAGCTCTACATGCCACACGGACATGTTGTGTGGCATGAAGAACCAAGGACATAGCCAGCCAGTGTACTAGCTAGCGAGACTCCGGACCCATTACTGACAGCTGTGTCACTCAGGGAAAATGTCTTTACCAGTCTGTAAGAATGCAATCTACCCAACAGAGGAGGGGAACTACCATGCACAGCACGTTTGTAGCACTGACTATATTAGAACTATGCTACAGTTTATTACTCACTGTCATTAAATCCCAAAATCAGTCTATGAAAGAGGTATTATGATTTGCTCTCCTATGCGGATTGAAAACCCAGAAGTTAAGTGTCAAACGCTCACAGCACTGGTGACCAGTGACGTAAAGTCCACGTCCTCTCACCTTTTATGTGGACACTGCTCCGGCCTGCTGCCCGCCCTGCTGTCCAGCTAGGATTAGCAGCTCAGTGAATTTATGGTCAACCTTCCCTCTCCGAGACGAGGGAGCTGAGGAGAGTGTAGCTCTATCTACCCCGCACCCTGCTTTGGAAAGAAGATGAGGACAAGTTAGCCTCCAGCTTGGAGGTATTTTAAGGTATGAGTACACCCCAAAGACCTCAAAGCCAAAAAAAGCCAAAGAACCCCCAAATCTGAAAACGGACCCTCCTGTGTGAGACAAGACACAGGACAGTAGCTCACCGTACAGCTTGTCCTTACCAAATTCTCCCCTGGAGGAAAGTGTTAGGCTGCCATTATGTATGTCTTATGGAGCCAAAAGTGACTTGTTACTGATTTGTTGTTGTCACTGGAGGTGTCCAGGCTGAGTGTGAACCCAAGCTGTGCGGACCTGGGGAACTTCTGCTTCCCCTACTCTGTGGCACAGCCTGGAGAGCAGGCTTGCTATGGGAGAGCACCCCAGTCACACCTTTCCCCAGGACTGAAAGGTGTGTGACTCAGTGGCCCTTCTTCCTGCACCAGGCTCTGGCTCCTTAAATAAGAGCAGTAGAACGCTAGGCCAGCTACATGGGATACTTCTGTGCTAACATCAAAGAGTTAGGGTGGCCTGTCTGCACAAGTGTCTGCTGGCCAAGCGTGTACACAGCAAGCACACACACTCACAAATGCCACACAATAGTACACACCGCACATACTTCTTACACACTCACACGTGCCACTCACAGTACACGCTGCACATACTTGTAACACATACAAGTCCCACACTCATACTGCATGTAAGACAGAGCACACTCATATATACTATACACAATACAAACCTAGCCCCTGGTATGCTCAGATCATACATGACCTCCACACACATAAGCATTCTGCAGTACAGAAATGTCAGAACACATGGAACACACATACAACAGTCTATACCCTTAATCATATCTGCACACACTACACATTCGTGAACTACACACACTGTAGCATTCATAGTACACTTCACATCATGCCATGTTTACACACCACACACATGTACCACACATGGCCTTATACTTTCACACAACACACATGCCCTATATACATTTGTGTAGCATGCAAATAAATGTATATACATTGTGCAAAAGAGCACATAGCTACCACATATAGACTCACGTCATGTATTTGCACATCACGCTTCATCACACACCCGTCTTTCCTTCATACCCCACACAGCACATGCCCACACGCATCTAGGCTGCAGCCCCCCGCCCCACCCTGCAGTCCCCAGTCATTCTGCGGGAAAAGCCACAGACATCCCCTCGAGGGGTTCTTTTCTCTTCCTGGCATCTTGTAGCTTTGTTGCTGGATAAAGTAATTACAGAGCTGGAGAAACAGAAATCCAACTCCCACCCACCATGGCCCTGAAGTATCAACATTGGGGATCTATTTATGAACTTCAAAATCTGAGGTGTGACGCAAGCCCCTGCTGCCCCTTTTATGTGGCCAGAAGGTATGCCTGCCTGCTCAGCCCTTCTCTTCACCTGCAGTGTCAGCGTGCATAGAACAAACACGTATGATGCCCAGCCTTGGGGCTGCCAGGGACCCCAAGAGCTGGAGAGAAGTGGGGGTCATTCGGGAGGACACAGGAGTCTTCTGGAGGCCCCACCTCTCTTTGGTCAGAAGGAGGGATGGCGCTGGGCTGGGAAGCCAGGTCTTCCTGGGGATGGTTTGCACTTGTGTGGGGCCCCGGCTCTCATGGTGTCTTGCTGGGTTGGTTCCAGGTGTTCCAATTCCAGATCAGTTTGATGGTTTTCCTTGCCCAAGCTAGGCTGGAGGTGGCGCACGCTCAGTGACAGGCCACTGTGAGACATACAGTCCTGTGCTCTGTGAATGGATGAGGGGCTGGGACCCAAGGTGTCACAACAGCCACAGCCAATGAGGAGGGAGCTGTGAGCAAGGCCCCCCGGGTGTGGCCCTCACTGCCTGTCTGTCAGTCCATCCCACTGTATCTAAGTCTTCCCAGAGATCTTCCAAATGTCCCGGGTGATCTACCTGGTGGGCAGAAAGTGCCGCTGGCTCTGGTTCCACAGGACAGAGGTGGAGTGCCTGCGAGTCACAGGGTCAGGGAATGGTAGAGCTCTTTGCAATGTTTGCTCCCCAACTTCAAAGGCTTTCACTGGAGGCCAAGTCCTGACACCAGGGCGACCTGTTAATGCATAAAGCAGAAGTGTCTAGATTTGTTACCCGTGTGAAGTGGGTGGCCAGGCACCTTGACACTGCTAAAGAGACTGGAAAGTTCTGGAAGGAGAGGGCCAGAGCAGCAGATGGGTGGAAGCATACTTTGCAGAATTTGACCTGTGTTGAGGCCCATGAGCGACGACTGACTCCTGGACCTCTGGGTGGTCCGGGTCCAATTCAACTGTGGCCTGGTGTGGCAGTTGGGTGGACGGCTTCCCTTGTCCAGGACTGGGCTCCTGCCTTGCTCAGCCATTTCTGTTTCATTTTGCTTCTTGTGCCCTCCCAGCCCGCCTCTGTCAGCGTTAATATATGGTTTCATGGTAATTGCTGGCTACTTGAGATGCGTCCTTCCTGATCTCCGGGGGTTGGGAGGCCCACGCAGATAAGTGCTCCAGTGTGAAGCCAGCCAGATGGCTATTAACTGTCTGAATGTCTCAGAGGGAGCCCGGCCAGAACCCCGCAGGAGCAGGCTCTGCGGTGTGCTAACACTTCTCAATTGCCTCCCAAGAACTGTAGGCTGGGCAGAATTCTCTTGCTTCCTGAGGGTGTGTATGTACGATGCATCCCCTGATTTCAAGGAAAAGCTCGGGAAATCCGTGGTCGGAAGAGAACAGAGCCTCAATGGGGTTTTTGTTGTTATTTTGCAAGGGACATTGAAGTGAAGGCTCTCCAACTGCCCACAGGATGAATAGCAGCATTCATTTCCCAGCCCAGTGAGGCCTGAGCAGGCCTGCTAGGAGATCCTGCCCTTCCTAGGCCTCGGGCTACCTGGAGCTCTGTGGCCAGTTTTCTCTGACAGAGCCCAGGGGAGTAGGAGCCACAGGAGTGTCTTCCTTCTGATCCTTGATCTGACATTGTCTCCTCTTGGCCTAGGGCCATTTACTTGGCTACTTCACCTCAGTTTCTCTATCTATAAAATGGGGCTAATGGTGTTTACTTACTTACCTCATGAGTATTACAGGAATTAATTACTGTTTGTAAAGTGCTTTGAAGATGAAAAGTGTGAGGTGGCATCATCTTCATTATTATGAAATATTTTGCCCTGCTATGAGCCAGGTTCGACCAGAGGCAAGAGAGTATTTCAGCCAGGCTTTCAAAGGAGATCCTCTCAGAAGACCCTCAGAGCCCCTTTGCTGGCATATGCTTTCCCTTCCCCCAGCTGCCCACACAAACATGCATGCACACACAGTCCCCATGAAATATCTGGTGGAGAATGACAGAAGCCCCTTTCACCTAGGAAAGGGTCCTTCCTATTTGTAAGCAATAGCAATCTAGAGATTTTGGGATGAGAAGTGGTGGTGACCAGTAAGCACTGTACTGTAGTCAGCCATACGCATGGAGAAGAATCTCCAACCCAGGCACAGTAATGGGAAGAGAGGATTTATTGTAGCTACAGATCCATAATGGTGAAAGCGGCTGGCCCCTTTCACAGGTCCAAGCAGAGAGAAAGAGAAGCCATCACCAACACCACACACCAGCAAACTGGCAAGGGTCAGGGCGAGAGATAGAGATTTCCTTCCCCCTTTAAAGAGCGTTAGGGTGGAGTCTTGCAACCCTGTCCCAGACTTGACTCCCCAAGTCTCTGGAAAGTCCTTCCTGCACTGTCCTTCTGGGAAGGGATATTCATTTATAGCTTCCCTAAGCTTCCTTACATCCTGCTCCCTACTGAGAGGGCTGATGTCCTGTAAACATCCTCGGAAATCCACCCAAGATAATTAAAAAGATCAAGTTGACAACAAAACCTAACCTTTACACACTGTATACACAGAAGTCTGTCATGAGTGTGAGTCAAGATAGATCTAACCATTTTCACTTCAGCCCTGGGCTACTGATGTACCACATGGTCTCTACTGAGGTCATTTCTTCCTCTTCCCCTTTCTCCTTCTTTTGTGACACTGGGGATTGATTCTAAACCCCTGCTCATGCTGGGTTAGGACTCTACCACACTGAGCACTACCCTAAACCCATTTGTGTGTTCATTCAGAGACAAAGTCTTGTTAAATAATCCAGGCTGAACTTGAACTCAGTTTGTAGCCCAAGCAGACCTTTAATTTGCAATTCTCCTGCCTCGGCTTCCTTGAATAGCTGAGTCCTCTGCCATCAGCTAACAATGCCTTCTTGTGAAAACATTTTGTCTTTACTTTGGGATAGGGTGCTATGTAGAATCTATTGCTGCCTTGGCCTTCACTGATGAAGGACCTCATCTTTCATAAGGGGCTGTGGAAAACAACCTTCCCTCCAAAAATATGTCCCTCTTCTGCCATGAGTATAATTCTTAAAGGCAGTAACTACAGTCTTATTAGAGTGCCATTTGTGTGGGTGCTGGCGTTGTCCCTTGACTGGTTTTGGGAACGTTTTTTCTATCTGTTATCTGCTTAAACAGTGGTGTGCATAGCAGGTTGCACTTATTAATGGAGTTTAGTATTTGAGGATGCCTAACTCAAGGTAACTACACAAAGAGGCACAGGAAAAGAAGCCAGTGTGGCAATCTACATCTGACAGTGGGTGACTTCCTCAAGTCCTAACTTTCTTTTTTCTTTTTTTTTTTTCTTTTTTTTTTCTTTTTTTTTATTGTCCATAATGAGTTACAACATTTATTTAGTGGGCAAACAATGAGTTGTTATCCCCAATTCCCCACTGCCCTCCCCTCCCCCCTCAACTGGATAACCTCCTCCATGGGTCGTCTGGATCAGTCCCCGTGACAGGGGACCATGGATAGACCAGTAATCAGCCAGTTTCTCCTGTCCGTACCTCTGGATAGTCTCCCCCACCACGGCTCTCACAATCTTTCCGCCCCCTCTTCTGCATAGTTCCCTGAGTCGTGGTGGATGAGTTATAAGTTTGCTTTAAGGTTGTGAGCTTAGGGGTCTTTGTTTTCGACTCAAGTCCTAACTTTCTGATGGAGCACATTCAAAATATACTATGAAAACAAAATTCCAAAAGATACCATTTGTGATTGTTCTGTTTATTTATATCACCATCCAGTACCTCCTTTCCTAAGAGAGCACAGTATTATATGTAGGAAGCCAGGAGGAATCTGAGTGCATCGTATGAAGGGCAAGAAACAGGTGGGAAACAAGCCAATTCAAGTTACCTATTAAGTGAAGTTTGCCAAATGCCCATTTCATGGGTTCCTGAAATGGAGTTGAAACCCAAGCACAGTCAGATGTGATGTTTAAATAGAAGCAATAGTGTCATAGGGAGTCATATCCTGCTTTCAGGTGTAATGACCAATTTAATGTCTTTATTACAAAATTATTCACATTCATTATTCTTTTAATTGAATAAGAAAAACAAGAAGCATTTCTAATTCTTTTGTCTATAGATCTCCAGTGTTTAAGCTCAGTATCACTATTGTTCCAGACTTGGCTTTATATTTAAAACAGAACATATTGAATATAAATTGGAACCTCTTACATACCCCATGTTCATAAGATGAATTTCTTTTCATGTAAAATGAATAAGGGTAGAGCATGCATATATGTGTTGTTGCTTTTCAGATAGGATTTTGTGTAACCCAGGCTGGCCTTGAACTTGCTGTGAGCCTTAGGATGACTTTGATCTCCTGATCTTCCTGCCTCCACCTCCCAAGCGCTAGGATTATAGGCATGCGCCATCACACCTGGTCTGCCTATATATACATTTTTTAAACTGAATTTCCTGTTTATGTTCAGGGAGGCTATTTTCCAGTGGGAAATTTAACTTATTATCAAAACATCAATAATAATTATCACCATTATCATTTTGTTAGAGATTTAAAAATAGAGATATGAATATTTTTTCAGACATAAATTTACCAAACATTTTTACAGGTTACCCTTTTCATTTAACTTTGTTTTTTGGCAATTCATTTTGATTTGAATTATGAGAGAGAAATATTTAAATTTTGAATCACCACTTCTATACATCTTTGCTTTATTACTTTTTCCTTGTCAGGCTCAGAAAACTTCCTATCCAGCTAAATTATGTAAATATGAGCCAATTGCTTAGCCTTGAAGTACATGTGTGCAAAGTTGTGTGTTTATATCCACGTGTATATCTAATGCATAAAGTGTGCAAGTCTTTTGGGGATACTAGAGGTCCTTGGTAATTTTGGCAAATGAGGTGCAGGGGTATCTATTTATACTGGTATATTTTTCTGATTTCTATTTTTACCTGTACTTATTTCCTAAAGTTGGAATTCAAGTTATTTGACTACCTGTGACTTTTCTCTTGGACTTGAATTTCCTTAGCCTTCATTCCTTCCTTCTGTCACAATAACTTTATAAAAGTCTTCTCTCTCTCTCTCTCTCTCTCTCTCTCTCTCTCTCTCTCTCTCTCTCTCCTTCCGATGTCACCCCATTGTGCCTTGTCAATATGTCTCTCTTCAAAGTCTCTTTCAGTCCTGAACTTGTTGAGACCTTGACTCGACTCCTGAGTCTATGAAATAGCCCCACTCAGTGTCTCTCAGATTGAGAACACACCACTGCTCTTTCCCAAGCAAACTTGGCTGGTACTTCCTGGCTGACTGATCCTGAGCCTCTCATTTAATCCTCTCTGGGCCTCAATATCTGCATCTGTAAAATGGGATTAATGATAACCTTCCTTAGCTACTTCACAACATTATTGTAAGGATCAAATGAGATCATGGTTGTAAAAGCGCTTAGTAAGCTATAAAGCAATACACAAACATAGGGGTGTCATTATTTCCCTTTTATTTGGCATTGTAAAGGATTGAATATGAATATGATGTGGGTATAAAGTAAGAAGAATCACTTTTAAGGTAACTTGTCAGACTATAAACATCCCAGTTTATAAAGTATCATCCTTTCATTGTGCCTCCTAAGAAGCCTCGCGTTAATTTCTTTGCTGTTGTCCTGGTTCAAAACCCCCTTGCAATGCCCTGAATGAATCGGGAGGATTCCCGTTCTCTCTCGGGTAGTATTCTCTTTCTTATTTGCTCACTTTGCCTTGTCCTTTCACTCTTTCTGTTAGAACCACCTGCTCAGAGGCCCTGAGGGAGTCAGAGGCAGTGGTAGGCAGGGCAGAGAGAATTCTGGGAACAGGGCCAAGTGGGAGGCCAGGGAACTAGTCTAAATAACCACACTGAAGCTGGATGCTAGGCCCATGATGAGGAGCAAAATTCTACTATTTGTAGGGAGCTGGATTTTGCATGTTTTTCCCCTCATATTCAGAATCAGATTTAACAACCACCATGGCAACATGAAAGTAGATATTTAGAAGGAATGGGAACAAGCCTGGTAGAAGTGGGGGCGACAATGGGAGAAAGGTCATGAGGGGGTGAATATGATCAAAGTACACGAAGTATGTGTGTGAAAATGTTATAACAAAACCATTATTTATTTTGTGTTACAATGAACTCAGTTCAAAAACTTGGCCTCTAGGCAGAGTCTGAACATCCATTACAGAAAACAGACGGGTATTGAAGCGTGTGTGGTGCAGCCTCATCTACACGGATGGGTAAACGTTCTGCAAATAGGAATCCTAAGAAGGCGAGTCTCCCTCTCACCTGAGGCCTGAAAAAGCTGCTCTGAGCCAAAGAAAGTGACTTTTGATTCTAGCTCAGCAATAAGGAGCCCGGGGACTGCATGACATGACAGCTAGACCCTCACCTGTAGATCCTCGGTGTCCAAGAAGGACTTCCAGAGGGCCTTCCCCTTCCTCAACATGTATTTATACAACTTTGGTCAAAGTCTTCCTCATGTATCAAGTGGGGGAGAAACGTCTATCCTGTAAATTCTTTGGTGAGGACACATTGATAAAAGTGTTTGTCCAGAGTAAATACTCAATTCAGCATTGGATACCATTCTCATTCTTGTATTATTGTGTAGTTTAATTATCTAAGTCTATCCTTTAAAAAAATGAATATTTATGAGCAGAGAGAGAGAGAGGGGAAGAAAAAGAGAGAGAATGAATGGGCACACCAAGGCCTCTTGTCCCTGCAAACTCCAGATGCATGAACCACTTTGTGAATCTGGCTTGATGTGGGTGATGGGGACTTAAACACGGGCAGGTAGGCTTTGCAAGCATGCACCTTTTAACTGCTGAGCCATCTCGCCAGACAGCCTCTCTAAGTTCCTTCTTGGACTCATGTCTTGACAAGGATTATTAGTGCCTGTCCCAAATGGAGGGGCAGTGAACCCCCAGGCTCTTTCCCAGTCTCTCTCACAGAACACAAA
The DNA here is from genome assembly GCA_004024765.1 of Zapus hudsonius. Taxonomy (NCBI): domain Eukaryota; kingdom Metazoa; phylum Chordata; class Mammalia; order Rodentia; family Dipodidae; genus Zapus; species Zapus hudsonius. The sequence continues at coordinate 33,647 of PVHP010009454.1, read as the reverse complement.
TCTTAGTCTTGTAATCTCTGGGTTGGAGATGGGCTCTAAACACTGCTGAGCTTGGAGCACTGGTGAAAACCCAGTTTCAAAATCTAAACCAAAAGGGCTGAGACCAGCTCAGAGGAACAGAGCATGGAGGAGGGTCTTTAAAATCCAAAGGAAGGCAAGGCTGCCCCACACCAATCTAATATTATGCTAGAAGGTCTAGCCCATGCAACAAAGCAAGAAAAAAAAATAAACGTCACAGGAAATAAGATTGTCTCTGTTTGCAGATGCCTATGTAGAAAACCCCAGAGAAGCTACAAAATACCTCCTAGACCTCTTCTGCAAGGAAGCAGAATATAAGAATATAGAATTTAAAGTTGTATTTCTAACTATATCATAAAAATTACAAAGGTAGTTTATTAAATGTTAAAAATATTTCATTTCCACATACAGTTGGCAGTCTTTATCCATGGGTTCTACATCTATGGATGTAGAAGGAAAAAAAATTTTTGAGGATGGGAAAGATGGCTCAGCAGTTAAAGTACTTGCACTCAAATCCTGATGGCTCAGGTTCCATTCCCCAGACCCCACTTAAGCCAGATGTACAAAGTGGTGCATGTGTCTGGAGTTCATTTATAGTGGTAAGAGGTCCTAGCACATCCATACTCCTTTCAATCTGTCTATCATCCATCCATCTAGCTGTCATCTGCCTTTTTCTGTCTCTCTCTGGCTCAAATAAATAAATAGCTTTAAAAAACTAGGGCGGGAGATGTGGCTTATTGGTTAAGGCACTTGCCTGCTAAGCCTAACAACCCTGGGTCTATTCCCCAGTACCCTTGTAAAGCCAGATGGCCAAAGTGATGCATGCATCTGGAGTTCATTTGCCCTGGCACACCCACTCTCTCTGTCTCTCTTTGTTCTATCTCTCTCTACTTGCAAATAAATAAAAAAAATATTTTCTAAAAGAGAAAAATATTTGAAAAGAAAAATTTTACTGTATGGAACACATAGAGACTATTTTCTTAACAACATCTCTAAAAAGACAGTATAGACACTGTAATGGTTTGATCCAGGTGTCCCTCACAAACAAATGAATGTGTTCTGATTGATAGATCCTCCGCTAATGTCAGTTCGGGAATTAGAACTTCGCTGGAGCTGTGTTGTTGGGGGTGGGCTTATGGGAGTTATAAACCAGCTTCCCCATGCCAGTGTTTGGCACAACTTCCCGCCATTGTTTGCAGTGCTGTGGCGGAGGTGATGTCCACCCCTCTGCTCATACCATAATTTTCCCTGCCAGGATGGAGTCTCCCTTAGTCTGTAAGGCTAATAAACCCATTCCTCTACAAGCAACTTTTGCTTGGGTTCTTTCTGCGCAGCAACTAGAAAGCTGACCGCAACAGACACTGTTCATGTATATTGATATTGAATGAGTAATCTAGAGAGAAAATATATAGGATATAAAGCATCTAGGGTTAGGGGTCATGTGCAAATATCATGCCACTTCATGTGAGGAATTTGAACATCTTCAGATTTTGATTCTGCCACAAGTCCTGGTACCAACCCCTTAATGGAATCCAAGGAATGACTACAGTGAGTTAAATTTCATTTTATTTTTGGCAATTTCATACATGTATATAGTGTATTTTGATCATATTCATCCCCCAATTATCCTCTCTTACCCCCTTCCCACTCCACTAAACCCTTTCTTTTTCCTAACTAATACTCCTCCTAATTTCATTGTTTTTATTTTATTTTTATTTATGTATTCACGACCCACTTAGTTAAATTGTGGTTATTTGTATAAGCATGGACAGGCATTCTTTACTGGGTTATAGGCAATTTATCGGTGGCTACACCACTGAAGAACATGACTCCTCCTCTCCATCAACCATTCACTGACAATACCTCCCCTGCAGGGGGTGAGAGAGAGTTCTAATGAGCCTCTCCTCTATCCATGATCGAATGTTGATGGGCTTAGACATATGCAGGAAGCCAGAGCTACTATGAGTTCATGAGTGTAATGGCCCTATTACAGCCAGAAGACAGCATTCCATAGCACTGATCCTCAGCCCCTGGCTCTTACCTTCTATTCCCTCTTCCAGCAGGTTCCTTGAGCCTTTGAGGGGTGAGACAGAAGTCCTGTTTAGGGCTGAGCAGTTAGTGATCACTTATTCTTGGCACCTTGGCCACTTGTGTCTCTGCACTAATTGAAGCCCATTGCAAACACAAACTTCTGTGATCAAAGCTGAAAGCAGCATTGGTTTATGGACCTAAATATAAATATTTAGTATAGTAAAGTACTCCTTTAGCATTAACAGTAGTAGGTGTCGTCCCCAGGGCCCATGGTCTTCCAAGCCATAAGCTTTGAACCAGCTGTGGAGCAGGAGAGAAATGCAATCAGAAAGCAGATGGCTACCCCTCTAACCATCATACCACTATAGCAGCAGTGGGCACGTCTTACCTGATAGCTCAGTTATGGAGCACAGAGCCCATAGCTGAGTGACACTGGATGGCTTTCTTCTCCAAACAGCCTGCATTGCATCTACTGGTACTACAAAGGCTAGCCACCAGGGAGGAAGCTTCTAACTCAAAACTTCAAAAATTTAAATGTAGCCACTATTTAAAATAGCAGCCCACAAAAGGAGTTAGATACAAATCTTCCAAAACATGCAGAATCTGCATGTTGAAATCCACCAACCCATAACGAAAGACATCAATGAAGGGAATGGAGAGATGGGTAAAGAGCTTGCTACATGAGTTCAGGTCCTCAGCCTTCACATAAAAACCTGATATGGTGGCACACACCTGGAGAGTCTACACTGGGGGGATGGAGACAGGAGGATCCCCAAGGCTTGCTGGCTACATAGTCACTAAGCTCTAGGTTTGGGGACAGACCCTGTCTCTAAAAGAAAGGTGGAAAGTAATTGAGAAAGATACCTGCTGTTGGCCTCTGGCCTCCACATATATATACACACATGTAAGCTCACTTGCACACGAACATATATCAACATGCATATATACACATTTATACCACACACATACACATGCAAAAAAGAGAACAATCAATGAAGACCTACATAAAGAGTGACCATCCTTGTTTGAGGTCTGAAAAACTCAATCCTGTTTAGGCGACAGCTCTCTTCACTTTGATCTACTAAGCCAAACTCAAAATTTCAAAAGAGTGTTTTGTAAATAAAAAAGTTGATGTCAATAAAAACATACCCAGACATTCACATGCCCACATGTGGAAAGGCCAAGGACTTACTTTAGGAAAAACTGTTTTTAAAAATAGGAACAAAATTGGAAGGCTTATAATTTTAAGAATTACTATAAAGCCATGTAGTTAAGCCCCTATGGAATTAGAAAAAGGATAAACAGGGCTGGAGAGATTGCTCAGCGGTTAGGGCACTTGCCTCCAGTGCCTAAGGCCCTGGGTTCAATTTCCCAAGTCCCACATAAGCCAGACCCACAAGGTAGTGGCCCTGGTGTGCGCTCTCTCTCTCTCTCTCTCTCTCTCTCTCTGCTTGAAAATGAATAAATAAAATATTTTTTAAAAAGAAAAAAGAAAAAGGATAAACATAGATCAACAGAATGGGATAGAAAGCCCAGAAATAATTTATCTGATAAATACAGTCAGCTTACTTGTTCAAAATTACAGAACTTTTACTTTTCAATAGCAAAAGGCAGGACTTCAAACAAACGATGCTGGACAATTCGGTGTTCATGTCCAGTGGGATGAACTTTGAATTATACCTCAACCTCACAGATTCAATCATAAGTGGTTAACTCAAAAGGTAACACAGACCTATATGAGAAATTCAAAAACAATACAATTTCTAGGAAAAAGAAAAAAGAAAATCTCCTTGAACTTGGGTCATATACTGGTACTATAAAAGAGATTTTTAGCTATACCACAGAAAGTGTAATTTACAAGCAAAATACTGGCAAATTAATCAAAATTTAAAACTTTTGCTCTCTAAGAGGCACTACTCATAGGAGGTGAAAAGAGGCTGGGCATGGTGGTGCATGCCTGTAAACCCAGTGTTCTGGAGGTGGAGACAGGAGACCTCAAGTTTGAGGCCACCCTGGGCTACATAGCAAAATTCTGAGTGGGTGGGCAGGAGAGAGAATGTAAGCCACATTCAGAGAGAAAATACCTATTTACAAGTAACATTCCTGACAAGTACGTTTTCTCAAACACAGAAAGAAATCAATAAAAAAATAATCCTGTTAGAAAATGAACAAAATATCCAAGCAGTCACTACATTTAATAAGAAATAAAAGGCAACAAGCATGAAAAGGTGGGCTGGAGAGGTGGCTCGGTGGTTAAAGGCACATGCTTACAAAGCCTGATGTCCTGAGTTCAATTCTCCAGCATCCACTTAAAGCCAAATGCCCAGAGTGGCCCATGCATCTGGAGTGTGTTTACAGTGGCAGGAGGCCCTTCTGCACTCATACGCTCTCTGTGCCTCTTTCTCTATGTCTCTCCCCTCAAATAAATAGATAAATAAATATTTTTTAAAAACATATGAGCTGAGTGTGATGGCACACACCTTTAATCCCAGCAATTGGGAGGCAGAGGTAGGAGGACTGCTATGAGTTCAAGGCCAGCCTGGGACTAAGAAGTGAGTTCCAGGTCAGTCTAGGCTAGAGTGAGACCTTACATCAAAAAAAGAGATGAATGAATGAAGAGATACTCAATATTGTTTTATCAGATAAATTTAAATAAAACAACAATGTGATATCACTACCTATTGATTAGGATGGCTAAAATTCATAAAACTGACACTATTAAATACTGGTGATGAAATCACAGCAACAGAAACTCATTAACTGCTAGTGAATGCAGCTAATGCAAAATGGTACAAGCGCTATGAAAGATAGTTTCTTATAAAGTCAAACACAGACTTGCCACATGACTCAGCAATCACTGTCTCCCAGGCCTTTACCTAACAGACTTAAAAATGGATGTCCACACAGTTTAATGCTCAGAACCTACACTTTTGAAAGCTGGGTGTGGTGGTGCACACTTAGAATCCCAGCGCTGGGGAGGCAAAGACCAGTAGATCCCTGGTGTTTCCTGGCCAGTCAATAAGAGACCTGTCTCAAAGAAGATACCAGAGGAGCAATACCCATGGTTCTCATCTGACCCCCACACATTCATGTGCACACACGTGCACACACCTGCTCCACATGCACCAGTATGCACACACACATGCATGCACACATACAAAATTGGAAGGCAGAAGCTGTCATATCCAAGAGGAGAATTGGGACATGATGGTTAAAAGTGATGCAGTGTCCTGAATAGAATCTTGGGAGAGAAATAGGAATTAGGAAGAAATTAGTGGACTATAGTAAAGTATGCAGTTTCGCTAAAGTAATGAATGTATCAGTATTGGTTCTTCAGTCATGGTAAATGTAAAATAGTAATGTGACAATAAACCCAGGAAGCTACAGCCATCTGATTTTTGCCAAATCAGAAAAGGCCAAAAAATAATCACTGGAGAAAAGACAGCCTCTTTAACAAGTGCTGCTGGGGAAACTGGATATTTATATGTAGAAGGATGAAAATAGATCCTTATCTCTCCATGCACAAGAATCAAGTCTGAATGGATCAAAGACCTTAGTATCAGACCTGAAACTCTGAAACTGCTGAGGAGAGAGTAGGGGAAACACTTCAACATACTGGCATAAGCAACGAGTTTCTGAATATAGCCCCAGTGCTCAAGAAGTAAAACCACCAATCAGCCATTGAGACCTCCTGAAATTAAAAAGATTTTGTATAGCAAAGGACACTGTGAAGGGAATTCAATGGAAGGCAGATCTGAGAAGGGGAAAATGGGGGTGGGGAGGAAATGATCATGGTGTCATTGTCTATTCTTTTGGAAGGTGCTAATAACAAGTTGAAATAAAGAAAGAAAAAGAAAGAAGGAAGAAGAAAGGAAGAAAGAAAGAAACAAAAAGAAAGAAAGAAACAAAAAAAGAAAGAAGAAAAAAGGAAGGAAGGAAGAAAAGGAAAAGAAAAGAGGAAACTGGATACAAAGTACATGAATATTCAGTACCATTCTTGCAACATTTCCAAAAAGTATTCTAAAGTGAAAAACAAATTTAAATGAAAAAAACACATTGGAGAAAAAAGAGCATTTAGAATATGATCCCAATTTCATGTACTAATATATAAATATATACCAGGGGAAACCCCAAATTTGCATGTGGCTATACTCAGTGATGTGACTATTGGTCACTTTCTTTTTCTCCTTTCCGTTGTGCTGTGGAACTCTAATGCTGTGTTTAACAGATACTTCTTAAGTAATTTACAAAGCTAGACTCAAATAAGTACATAGGAGATCCTGCCACCAAACAAGGGGAGGACAGGCATGGGCTACTCCCAGGATTCTCTCCAGATTTCCCATCATTAGCCTGATTTAGGGCACAATAATTTCTGGAAGTCATGTGAGAACACTGCAGGAGGAGGATCTGATAGTCATTTCTGAGTCACAATAAGAGAATGGTCCCATCTTTCATCTTTCTGGGTTCAGAACAGGCAAGGCTGCACATTTGGTAAGCATGCTAGGCCGTCCTCTTGTATCTGGGGGGAGGGGGACACAGAGTTTCCAAACCACTTGAAGCGGAATTCCTTTTGGGTTGGGACTCTGCTGTGTTGACTACAGTCAGTTGAGTGCACACAGTAAGTGCTATGGAGGTATGTATTTGGGATTCTTAGTTTAGGTAAAGTGTCACAGGGTTTAGATAATAGATATCTTTAGAAGTTTGGAAATGAAATTTTAAAAAGTCATCTTCCTCAAAAAACCAAAAACAATCATCTTTATGATTTCATGGAGGGAAGGAAATAAAAACTTTTGTCCTTGTGGGATTTTTTTTTTTTTTTTGCTCTGGCCCAGCGACACTGCATTGCATAAATCCAGCAGGCTATGTACACACCACCATCTCTGTGAAAGGAGACCCTGGCATTGTACAATGTATCCATAGCAGCTATAAGCAGCAGCTCTGCCTCCCCATCTGTACCTCGATGTAAAAATAAAGTATTGCATAGTGATTCACACTCTGCTATACTGAGGTCAGGTTCTCAGTCACATCTGAGTTAAAAAAAAACAAACCCTCTTAGTCATCACCATCAGGCTCCATCCCTTGCTTTCTTCTTTCTTTTCTTTCTTTGTTTCTTTCTTTCTTTTATTCTTCTTTTTTCTGAAGTTCTGGGGATTGAATTTGGGGCCTCCTGGATGCAAGGCAAGAACTGAGCTATCTGCCCAGCTCTCACCGAGCCTCATGATATTTATTATTTTCTATGGACAACACTCTGTTGTCTCACTTATTCCTTACACTGACCCAAGAAAAAGTACTTATTTATCCTTGTAATGGTTAAGTTTGATTGTCAATTTGATTATCAATTAAACATCCAGGGAATTCCTGAGGCATACCTTCTGGAGAGAGGGTGCTGGCATTTTCCCCAGAGATAATTGGATCATGGGGCTGCGATCTACTGAATAGATTAATTTGGGGGTGGATTTACAAAATGATGGAATCGTTGGGAGGAGGTAGGACCTAGTGGGAGGAAGTAGAACTCTTTGGGTGTGTCCCTTGGGTGAATCTCCTCCTGACCTTTCTCTTCTTCATGGCTGCCATGATGTAAACTGCTCTGGCCCACCCCTTACATGAGGAACTAACACCTCTGGAACTGCAAGCCAAAAGAAATCTTTCCTCTCTGGTTTATTCTGGGCAATCTGTCACAGTGATGAGAAAGTGGCTAATTACAGTCTCCATCTTACAAATGAGAACATTGAAACTTAGCAAATTAAGTAACTTATCCCAATCATGTTGTGAGATAGGGATGTGAACCCAGGTAACACAGAACACTTTCAGAAAGGTAATGCCTCATGAATATTTCAGAGTTAATAGCTTTATTTAGGAGTAACTATTACTTTCATCTACATGATTGGCTGATTTTTCTCCATCAATAAATCACCACATACAATTTGAGTATTATCAATAACAATTTTTTCCTGATTCATTTATCAAGATGAAAATATACTGAGGCCTCTCACTTTTACACCCCACCATGCTAAATTTTACTTTTCAAACTAGATTGTGTTCTTAAATGTTTTCTAATAAAAACGGTATTTTAATATTTGTCATTCATTTTTAATATAATTGCTTATAGGAAGAAGTCAGAATTTAGAATTTTACATCATCATAGAGCAGATGTAGATTGTGTGTGTGTGTGTTAGGGGTGTACACAAGTGTAGGTGTTCATATGGGTGTGCATGCATGTATATTTGGATGTGGAGGCCAGAAGTTGATGTTAGCTGCCTTCTTCAATCACTTTTCTACTATATAGATAGATAGATAGATAGATAGATAGATAGATAGATAGATAGATAGATAGATGCAAGATCTCTCTCTCTCTCTCTCTCTCTCTCTCTCTCTCTCTCTCTCTCTCTCTCACTGAACCTGGGACTCAATGATTTGACTAAATTAGCTAGTCAGCAAGTCTTGGGAATGCTCCTGACTTTGCCTTCCCAGCACTGGGATGCAGCCATGCCCAGCATTTTATGTGGCTGCTAGGGATCTGAACTCAGATCCTTGTGCTGTGTGAGTGAGTGATCTTCCCAGCCCAGATGGAGAGAATTTTAAGCTGTCAGGACAAAACTTGGGCTATCTGGACACTGATTGTCTTAATATCTGCTAGCCCTCCTGTTTAATCTCCTTCAAAGCACAGCATAATAACCAATGCGAATTCTAACCAGTAGCGACTGAAGCTCTATGGTCTCCTCAGGGAGGTTGGTGCTCAGGGTGAAAGAGATCATGACAGAGTTGGACAGTGGGAAAAGGCACTGCATCTGGGAAAACCAAGTCAAGGCTTGGAACCTAAAGAATCCATCAGATCTGCAGAAATCTCCAATCAAAGACAGTATGATGGATTTTACTGGGGGCTGCATTTATACTGTCTTTTGAATGTGCAAAGTAGAATCTGCTACTGAAAGCATAGCGTTGCTTACCAGATTTTCAAAAATAAAGACCTTGCCTATCCTTAGGCAGCACATCTTTCATGAATCAGCCTGATATATTCTCCAACTTCTGGTAATTTACATGCAAATGTCCATAGAGGTGTCTCTCTGAAACTCAGACCTGTGTCTAGTTGTCCACAGCACACCTTGGCCAGAATGCTTTTCTGGAACTTCAGATTCTCAAGCTAGTTATGGCCATGTCCTGTCCACTCACATAACAATAGAAACCACACCAATTTACTTCTGCCTTGCATGTTCCCTATAAGGCCTGAGAAAGCCTACCCCCAAACTAGCTGCACCCTTCAATCTAGGCATAAATTTAACTACTAGCTCTAGAAAACCCAACTTCCTTAATCGATCTTGCATCCTTCTCAGACTCTTGCCCCAGGACCATCTTGGGTGCTTGCCTCTTTGCCCTGACAATGAATGTCATGACTACCTTGATGACAGATAGTGTATAATGTGTACCCAATGCCTATCACCCAGACAGTGTCTGACCAGACATCTGTTTGCTTGTTGCTGGAAAGGGGAATTAATGAATTGCTGCAGAATTAATATTTGGGGAAACATGATCATTTTTAGTCATTTGAATTCAAAGTGCAGTGTTTTCTCCATCTGTCTAAACTTTTAAAGACATTTTGCAATTTTTTCTTTGCTTCATTGTTAAAACTTTCCCTAATCATGTGACTACATGAGAGTTAATTTAAAGTGCATGCAATTTTTTAAATTATAATTTTATTATCCATAATTGGATACACTGTATGAGCAAATAATGTATTGGTATTCCCCAATTCCCTGATTTCCCTCTTCCCTGTCTCCAATCCACCGGATATCCTCCTCCGTGGGCAAACTGGATCAGTCAATGGGGTAAGAGGTTAAGGATAATCTAGGAGTCAACTCAGTTCCACCCCCCTTTGTATGTTGTTGCTGAGGGGGACCATATCTCTGGAAATTCTTCCCAACCATGGCTCTTACAATTTTTCCACCCCCTCTTCCATTTAGTTCCCTGCCTGAGTCATGGTGGGTGAGTATTAAGGTTGCTCTATTGTTGAGGCCTCAGGGGCCTCTGTACTTCTGCTTTAAGTTGTGTTGAATGTCATTGGTGTCTGTCTCACTGGCTTATCCTGGGTTGACTGATTGCCTGTGGTTATAGGTCTCTTGCTTATTCTGCCACTCTCTGTGGGGTTTCATGTGGAGCCTTCACAGTAGGTCTGGGGTGGCTCATCTCTTGCCGGGATGTCAGCTATCAGCCTGTGGCTCGTTGGTAGGGTTGTAATAGCCACAGCACTGTCGCTGCCTTCTGAAAAATACAAACAGAATCTCCATCGGAGAGTGAGATCAGTATAGGTTAACTGAGATACACATTTCTGAGTTAGCTAGATTCTATTGTGAGTAGCCTCTTTGTAGTTCATTTGTAAAGTGAATTTCTCTTTGGGGGTCCCAAGATTTTGGTTCCCAGTGTATTTCCCCCTGAGTCCCAAGTCCAATTAAGGGCTCCTTGTCACTGAGTGAATTCCTTGGCCAAATTAAAAGCTGTTGATTACCTCCCCTAGGCTTTGGTACCTCCATTACACAAGTGATCACTTCTTAGATCACTGCTCTCTCCCAGAAGGAAGTGTGTTCAGACTACTCATGGCAGCAGACTGTGTTTTATATCAGTGGTCTCTGTTTTTCTCCAACTATTATTGACCAGTTTCCCCTGGCAGTTTATGCAGTGTCTTCACCCACTGCAAAAACTCCTATCTGGGGCTGGTTACCATTCTGGAAGGCTTTCTGTGGTTTCTTCAGCAACAGGGTCTTACCTTAGGCCTGGGTTGGGTATTCAAGAGCTTTGACAGAATCCTCTCTTGTTTTGGGGACCTCATGGGTCTCTTTGGTCAACAGCTCAGTGAGGGAAGGAGCCAATGACTGGGACCAGGAGTTGCAGGTCTGCTCAATTTTTCATGAGATTAGACTTTCTCCCCTTCTATTCACAGCCCCTCTTGCCAGATGTTGCCCACTTCTTGCTAAATAAGTTACAGTTTGCAAGTAAGGATTTTATTTCAATTCATTATTGGTTTAGTATAAGTCCCCCTCCCCCCATTCCTTTCACCTCTTTCACACTCTCACTTCTCCTGACAGGTTTGTTTGGAGTTTAAGGTTCACCTGGTTAGGAATCACATATGAGGGAGAATATGTGGCATTTGACTCTGTTCTTTTGTGAGTTCACTAAGTAGGATCTGCTCCAAGTCAGTCCATTTTTCACTAAATTTTATTATGTCATTTTTCCTTTCTGCTGAATAGAATTCCATTGTGTAAATGTACCATAATATTGATATGCATTCATCCAGGGATGGGCATTTGGGCTGATTCTAATTCTTGGCTATTATGAATTGATGTGCTATAAACATGGTTGCACAAATGTCTCTGTGCTGAGATGTGACATCTCATAGGTAGATACCTAGTAGAGGAATAGCTGGTTCCATTGGTAGTTCTATGTCCATTTTGTTCAGGAGTCTCCACACTGCTTTCCATAGTGGTTGAACGAGTTTGCATTCCCACCAGCAGTGAATGAGGGTTCTCTTTATCCCAGATCCTCAAAAGCATCTATTGTTGTTGGTTTTCTTTATGATTGCCATTCTGACTGGAGTAAGGTGGAATCTCATTGTAGTTTCGATTTGCATTTCCCTGATGATTAAGGATGAGGAGCACTTTTTTAAGTGAGAAAAGGCCAATTGTGTTTCCTCCTCTGTGAATCCTCTGTTGAGATCATTGCCCCATTTTGTGAGGGGGTTATTTGAGTTTTTATTATTTATGTTTTTGAGTTCTTTGTAAGTTCTAGAAATTAGACCTCTGTCTGAGTTATAGCTGGTAAAAATAATCTCCCAGTTTGATGGTGGTCTATTGGTTCTGAGTATGGTATGTTTATCTGTACAGAAGCTTTTGAGCTTGATGAGGTCCCATTGGTTTAAGTGATTGTTGCACTTCCTGGGCTATTGGAAATTTGCTCAGGAAGATTTTCCCTACTTCTATCTCATGGAAAGTTCCTCCTATTTTTCTTCCAGGGTTTTTAGGGTTACAGGTCTTATGTTGAGGTCCCTGATCCATTTGGAGTTGATTTTTGTACATGGTGAAAGGAGTGGGTCTATTTTCATTTTTTTACAAGTATTTATCCAATTTTTCCAGCACAATTTGTTGAAGATGCTATCTTTAGACCAGCGAACATTGTTGGAACCTTTGTCAAAGACCAAGTAACTGTAGTTACTTGCATTAAGAGTGGGGTCTTCAATTCTGTTCCATTGGTCTGTCTCTTTTTATGACAGTACCATGCTGTTTTTGTTACTATGGCTTTGTAGTATGTCTTTAGGTCAGGCATGGTGATACCTCCTGAGTAAGTTTTTTTTTTTTTAACTTAGGATGGTTTTAGCTGTCCAAGGCCTTTTGCCCTTCCAAATAAATTTTGAAATTATTCTTTCTATATCTGTGAAGAAAGAAGCTGGGATTTTTATTGGCATGGCATTGAATCTGTAAATCACTTTTGGAAGGATTGCCATTATTACTATATTAATTCTCCCTGGCCATAAGCATGGAATACCTTTCCATCTTATCACATCATCCTCTATTTCCTTCTTGTGTGGTTTAATGTTTTCATTATATAAGTCTTTCACATTCTTGGGTAATGATATTCCAAGGTATCTCATTTTTTTGAGGCTATAAAAAACAGGACAGTCTCTCTGATTGTCTTTTTCTGTATGCATGTCTTCTGCATATAGGAACGCTACTGATTTTTCTGTGTTAATTTTGTATCCTGACACTTTGCTGAAGTAATTTATCACCTTCAGGAGTTTACTGATACTATTCTTCAGGTCTGTTATGTATAGGATTATGTCATCTGCAAAAAGGGGTACTTTTACTTCTTCCTTTCCAATTTGTATCCCTTTTATGCTTTTCTCCTGTCTTATTACTTGGGTTAGGACTTCAAACACTATGTTGAAGAGCAATGGTGAGAGTGGACACCCCTGTCTTATTCCTGATTCAAGTGGGAACTCCTTTAGTCTTTCCCCAGTGTATATGATTTGGGCTTTAGGAGTTTTATATATTTCCTTTATTATGTTGAGGTATACACTGACTATGCCTAGCCTTCCCAGGGTCTTGAAAAGGAAGTGGTCTTGAATTTTGTCAAAGGCCTTCTTTGCATCTATTGAGATGGCCATATGGTTTTTGTGGTTGAGTATATTAATGTGGTGGATTACATTTATCGATTTACGTATGTTGAACCATCCCTGCATCTCTGAGATGAAGCCCACCTGATCAAGGTGGATAATATCTTTGGTGTGCTGTTGTATCTGGATTGCAAGGATTCTGTTGAGGATTTTAGCATCTAGGTTCATCAGTGATATGGGTCTGTAGTTTTCTTTTTGCATCTTTGTCTGGTTTGGGGATTAGGGCGATGCTAGCTTCATAGAAAGAGTTTGGAAGCCTTCCCTCCTCTTCTATACCCCAAACAAGCTTCAAAAAGAGTGGTTTCAGTTCTATGATGAAGGTTTGGTAGAATTTGGCTGAGAATCCATCTGGTCCTGGACTTTTCCTTTTGGGGAGGTTCTTGATTATATTTTAAATTTCCATGGATGTGATAGGTTTATTTAGGAGTTTTATCTGCTCTGAGTTAAGCTTTGGTAGTTGGTAGGTGTCTAGGAATTCATCCATTTCTTCCATGTTCTCCAATTTTGTGGAGTAGAGGTTTTGGAAGTATGATCTGATGATCCTTCTAATTTCTCTGGGGTCTGTTGTGATCTCTCCCTTATCATTTCTGATTTTGTTGATTTGGCCCCTCTCTATTTTTCACTTGATTAGATTGGCTAGGGGATTGTCAATCTTATTAATTTTTTCAAAGAACTAACACTTTGATTTATATATTTTTGATTGTTTTCTTCATTTCCAGTTCATTTATCTCAGCTCTGATCTTAATTATTTCTTTTCACCTTGAACTCCTAGGGTTGAGTTGGTTAATTTTTTTCCAATGCTTTTAGGTGGGTGGTTAGGTGATTGACTTGAGATCTCTCTTTCTTTGTTATGAAGTCATTTAGCACTATGAATTTCCCCCTTAGGACTGCCTTCATGGTGTCCCACAAGTTCTGGTAGGATGTGTTTTCATAAATTTATTTCTAGGAAATTTTCAATTTCCTTTTTGATTTCTTGAATGACCCATTCATTGTTTAAAAGCATATTACTCAGGCGCCAATACTTTGTGTAGTTTCTGCATCTTCTCCCATTATTAATTTCTAATTTTAACACATTGTGGTCTGATATGATGCAAGGGTTACATCAATCTTCTTGAATTTGTTGAGGGATGTTTTATGACCTAATACATGGTCAATTTTGGAGAAGGTTCCATGTGCTGCTGAAAAGAATGTAAATTCTGTGTCTTTGGGGTGGAACATTCTGTATACATCTATTATCCCTAGCTGGTCTATGGTGTTATTGAGCCCCATTATTTCCCTACTGACCTTTTGTTTGGATGATCTGTCTAGGGTTGTTAGTGGAGTATTAAAGTCTCCTACTATGATGGTATTTAAGTCTATATCTGTTTTGTTTTTGAGTAAATTGTGCTTTATGAGCTGTGGAGCCCTTGAATTTGGTGCATACAAATTTAAAATCATGATAACTTCTTATTGGATCATTCCCTTGATGAGTAAGAAGTGGCCATCATTGTCTTTTTTATTGATTTTGGTTTAAAGTCCATTTTGTCAGATATTAGTATAGCCACACCTGCTTTCTTATTATTCCCACCTGACTGAAAAATTGTTTTCCATTCTTTTACCCTTAGGAGATTACTGTCTTTGGAGATAAGGTGTGTTTCTTGAAGGCAGCAGATGGAAGGGTCCATTTTTTTTTATCCACCCTGCTAGCCTGTGTCTTTTTAAGGCCATTTACATTCAAAGTTATAACTGTGAGGTTTGCTTTAAGCCCTGCCATGTTTGTGGGATTATGCTGGCTGATGCCTGTACTGCTATTATTAGCACACTAGTGTTGCTTAATGTGCTTGTTGTCTATTACTTTCCTGAGGTAGGTTGCTTGTGTCATCTGCATGGAAAAATCTCCCATAGTGTCTTCAGGATAGGTTTAGCTTTGTGTTCAAATAATCATAGAGCTGGCTTATTTCTTGAAATACTTTCAATTCTTCATCTAGTATGAGGGAAAGCTTTGCTGGGTACATTAGTCGAGGTTGAAAGCCATACTTCTTTAGGCCTAGAAGAGCATTGTTCTAAGCCCTTCTAGTTTTCAAGGTTTCAAGGGGAAAGTCTGAAGTAAGTCTGATGGTTTTGCCTTTGTAGGTGATGAGTTTTTCTCTGTCACTTCCCTGAGGACTTTCTCTTTACTTTCTATGTTTGGTATTTTAACCAAGATATGTTTTGGATAGGTCCTCCTTTGGTCTAATCTACACAGTGTTCTGTGTGCACCTTGTATCTGTACAGGTTTTTCTCTTGCAAGATAAGGAATATTTTCTTGAATAATTCTGTTGAAAATATTTTCTATGCCTCTGGCCTGGTTTTCTTCTCTTTCTGGGATCCCCGTGATACTGAGATTAGGTCTCTTTATGGCAACCCACACGTCCCTCATATTTTGTTCACTTGCTTTTTTTTTTTAACTTATTCAAATTTCTGATTTCCTTCTCATTCTCTTCTGTTTTATCTTTCACATTTGAGGTTCTATCTTCCCAGTTATTGATTCTAGTGGTGAGGGATTCTAGAGAGGTTCTTATCACTACAATTTGGTTTTTGTTTTCTGATACTTGTTTTTGAGTTGCCTCTATTTTTGTGTTGAGATGTGTTTTCATTTCAAGGTTTGACTTACTTACTGCTTCCTGATACTCATTCTTGTATTTGCTCATGTCTTTGCTTAGTTTGGTTAGCTGATTCTTGAGATCCTCTGCTTCCTGGTGTGCCTTTAGTTCAACCACTGATCTACTTAAGTCCAGTTATTTTGCCTCAATTATATTAAACCTGATGGCAAAGCTTGTGAGCTGGCTCTGTACCCTTTCTAGGCCACTATCAATTCTTGCTTCCATTTCCATCATTAGCCTCTTTATAGAATCCATGCCAGGATAATCTGGGCTTAGTGTTATCTCATCCTGAGCTTGCATCTGCTCTCACTCTCTTTTATAGTTTTCCTGTTAGCTTCCTGCTTGGGACTTTGTGGGTTAGGCATGAGTTCCTCCGCTGGTGTACTCTTCTTTCAGTGAGATCTGCCCATTTCGGTTCCACTTGGAGTGGTTGGGGTATCCTTGTGATGTGTACAATTCAACAGTTTGGACAGGGTGTGTGCTGTGCTCCACAGAGAGGGATGAACACTCACTTGGTTTATCTGGCACTGTGTATACCCTCAGATCAGCAGCTGGGATGGTGAGTGTGTCAGGTCCACGGGGGTTGGGGCTTAGTGCCCCTTCAGGCCAGCGGCCCTGCTGGCTTGAATGAGGGTTGGGGAGTTGGGGCTGTGCCAGGATGACAGAAAGAACCCACAGCCTGCCAGTGGGTGCATGCCTAGGAAGTGCAGGTGAGGCTGGGGGCCTGGAGTTCCCACTGCCCGGGTGTGTGCTGGAGGGAAGAGGGTGGGTATTGAGGTGGCAAGGACTCAGGTCAGGAGGCAGCAGGGAGGAGACACTGGGTATGGCAAGAGCTTGTGGGTGAGGGTAGAGCGACTCTCATGGCCTTGATGCCATTTTTAAAGCCACTCAAAATTCAGATCTTTGAAAGGCAATTCATGATTTATTTCCATGGCATAGGTGTTGGATTTCTCAAACTGTTTTCCTCAACTAGTTCAGGGACAAAATTAAGCCCCAACTGCTGTACAGCATTCATGCTGAGTTAACATCACTCCTTTCCATCTTCCGGGGTGCTTCTAGCTGTCTCTCATCCTATGTAGAGTTGAGAAAATAGTCACATATCATTTTCTGTGTCATGGCTCACATAAGAATCCCAGTGGGAAAAAAGCTGCAACATCTCAAGAGAGAGTTAGGACACATTCCTCATAGGCTGACCAGTCACGAGCCTCCCCCACCCCCAAACCAGCCCAGCCCTTCACTGCCTCTTGCCCTACAAGGCGAGAGAAAAAAACACCAACCATCAGGATGATGCCAGCAAAATTCTCTTGCTGTTTCTTCACTCTCTTCACAACAGGAAATCCCAGCATTGGAATTAAGCAAGCAAACAAGTGAACTTACAACTTGTTACTACATTACAAAACTTCACTCAGAAACAGGGGAGCCTTCAAGCTATAGGCATCAAGGGAAGCTATGTTTTCTTTTGCTTCTCTTTGGGGAGGAATGGTTAAGAGCTATGATGGCAGACATGAAAGTGAACCAGACCTTTACAACTGGTCTCTTTGACAGGCCTTTCCTGGACCCTGTTCTCAGGAAGAGGAAAGTTGCTAACATGAACATTTCAAGGTTTCACTGATGAAATGTCTCTCAAACCAAACCATGTATGATGACAACCAGTGGGTGGAAAAAAGTGTCCCCCAGATCAAGACTGTCTGTCCTCCCTCCAAATTACTTCACTGGATGCCAGAGGTTATCTGTGAGGAACTCAGAAAGGAAGTGTATTTGAAAACATCACTGGAACTTGTATACAACTTCTTAAGGTGTTTGATCCTTTTATGAACTGTTGACAGCTTCTTACCATTGAAGTCAGTGTGAGAGTTGCCAGCCAAGCAGAAGGAGGAAATGGAGCCTGAGTGTTTGGACCTCTAAGAGAACTCCTAAGAGCTGGTAAGATGACAAATATGAGATGGCCAGGGAGAGATCATGGCCCAGAATGCCATGTTCAACCCACACATCAGGTTTGTCCAAGCCCTGTGTCAGCAGGTCCAACCAACCCTATTCTAGCTATCCAAAGATTTCCCTTGGAGTGTGATATCTTTTTCACTCCCAATATCATCTTTATTCAAAGATCAATGCAAATCCACCTCCCAGAGTATTAGAAAAGTAAGTGATAGTTGTAAATTATTTGTAATCAGTATGGTGTGCTAAATCAATAACTGTGTTTATTCACCCAGTCAACTCAATTTTGTCTCTTTGCATGCATGTTCATGTTTTTGTGTGTAGGTATACAAATGTGTGGAGGCCAGAAGACCTTGGGTGTCACTTCTCATGTTTTTTGAGACAAGGACTGTTTGACATGAAGCTTTCCAATTAGGCTTGACTGGGTGTTCAGAGAGCCCCAGGGATACTCTTGTCTCTCTCCAGTGCTGAGATTGCATGTCTAACTTTTGTTTGTCTGTTTTTAAAATGGGTTCTGAGAATCGAACGCAGGTCCTCGTGTTTATGAGGCAAGCACTTTACTCACTGAGCAGTTTCTCCAGCTCCTCACTCAACCTTCTTAATGACCAGGACAGTTGCTTAATTGGATTAGTATTTCTGCATTGATTGGGACATTTTTAGTGCTTCTGTAGCCTGTGTGTCTTTTCCTAGCTCTTGCTAGGTCTGTCCATCTGGATTTAATAAAGTTCTAAGTGTTCGTATGGAATATGCTTAATGCCAGCACCTCTCCTTTTCCTGCCCATACTGAGAAATGTTTTGGGTTGTGGCTCCTGTCAGAGACCCTATACTGGTATTAGATTAACAATCCATGACATGGAAGCCCTTTGCTTAAAAATGATGCATATACAATAAAAATAAATAAATAAATAAATGATACATGTATGTCAGATGCATGTTTGATGCTGATCATAGTATATGTAGGCATTTACAATTCAATAATTCATGCAAAATTATCCTCATCACGCTGGAGAAAATAGTCTTTTTCCCCACACTATCATTCATCACTTTGACTCTTCATTTTGGGTTCATCTCTTTATTTCATTGCTCCCTTTGTTATAGAAATCTCACTTTTCTGACAGAGGCTTCTGCAGTGCTTCCAGCCCTGTATAACTTTGGACCTCTTCCCACACCACCCTCCTTAACTCCTTCCACAGACTGACCTTGTGCCCTTATGGTTGTCTGGGCTCCAGAGGAACTCATTTTATGTGAGTTTCATGGACACTGATGTAAACACATGCCTTCTCCCTGTGTCTCCTGTCAGGACTTTTATCAAGCAGTAAAACATATCATGGCAGGATGATTCCACATGTGATCCGACAAAGATCAAGAGTCTAAAAATCATCTTGTAAATGCCACAGTGATATCACAGACTGTGGCTTAGTTAATACATTTTCTTGGAAGCTCAGAGTTCATCAGACATTCCCAGTTTGGAGAAGAAGTCAGAAATCTTGCATCTTTATGCCTGTGTTGCAATCACCTGACCACACTCAACAAGCACAAGATTTCTTACAAAAGCCTGATTTCCTTCCAAAACAATCTGCTGGGGAAAAAAAAACTCAATTATTTCTTTTGCTTCATTCAATAGACTTCAAATTATATTTGTTTTTTTTAACAAGTTGGGCTCATTTTCATATTAAATTGCTTGATCGCTTCTTTTAAGTTACTGTGGACTTTCTGTGCTTTGAAGTAGAGTTTTTGGTTTTCTGTGTTCCCCTTTAGGGTATGACAGACTATTACATTGTCCTGAGAATTGGGATGAACTGGATCAGAGTGGTAGAACAAGAAGAGCTCAGGGACACGATTTCTAAATAACCATTCCCCTACGGACGTTCCTACAGCTATTCCCTTCTGCTTGGGTTTTCTTGTTGCTGTTTTTATTGTGGTCTGGACTGGGACAAAAATATGGAATAGTAAATCCAGATGTGAAATGTGTCTTTTGAAACTGATGTAGGTGAGTGCACATATGTGTGTGCATGTGCATGCTTGTGATCAAAAGACATTAAAGCCTAAATGTTTCTGTAAACCCCCCCCCCCAGATAAGGAAAGGTAAGGTGGGGGAGAAATAACAAAGAGCTTTACAAAAGGCCACTTTCTCAATGCTACATATGGAAACTTTGGCAGACTTTTCATTTGGCAGACTTTTTCCATTGTAAATGTGAATTTTGTATAAGAGAATGCCATGGTTCTCTCCAAGCAGAAATCCTAAAACCAACAGACCTGAGCACAGGGCTGACACCTTGAAGAAATAATCTTCCCTTTCTGACTTTTTAGCTTTTCTGTAAATCAGAAGTAACCAAATCTACTTCCACAGGAATTATGAATATTCAAAGACATTATGTGAATAGCAGAGTGCTGGGCCTACTTGGAATGTTCTGTAGCTCATGAGTAGATAAACAAAGAAGCTCTAGCCCACCCCATTCCTAGAGTAGCCCCTCTATCTAGCTCAACTGGGCTGCTCTCTGCCCAGAGGCATGATGGTGCTCCTGCTGGACAGACAGGTCATTTTGCAGCTTTCAAATTTAGCAGAGTTTATTAGTAGATATCTGAATAATAAAACCACTCAATGGACATTAATTTTTAAAATGTCAACTAACCACCATGATGTACTTGGATGAGGTAAGCCATCAGTGCACGGCCTTCTACTGGACTGTAAACTCACAGGGCCAGTACCATGTGTTTTGGTCACTGTTCTAAATGCACAACTGAGCTCTGTTCCCCAGATCTGGCAGACAATAAATATTTTGTTGAGTGATGGGATTAATCAGTCCAGTCCCAACCTAAGAAGATGGTGTGAGTTGATCCCTTGAAGGTTTTGTAGGAAAGAATGGACAATTCTCTGGAAAATTCACTCTCCCATACTTTAATAGAATCAGACAAGGAGGCTGTTAATAATTTTTTGCCTCCCCCAACCCACCCAGTGTCATTTTACTATTTTTCTGCCTCCTGTTATTAGGTAGACTTGAGATTCTAGTTAACAAAAAATAGCATCAAAACCTCTTGGGTTGTTCTTTCTAAACCAAAACCTAATTTCATGTCTTCTGTTCACTAGGGCCAAGGACAACACATGTAGACAAACTCTTCAGTGGTCACCATCAGAGAAAACATTTTTGTGAATCCTCTGCATGAAGGGATCAGTAATGAGGAACATTTGTGACTCTTGGGCTACTGAGCGGCTGGTGCAAGGGAACCATGTCAGAGGGCACTGGCAAGAAACGATGCATTTCAAGTGTTCCCTGCTCTCCCACTAGCCAGGATGGGTGTAACTGAGTCAGAAGCCAGAAGAGCCGGAGGAAAGGGAAGGAAGCAGGGTGTGTTAGCCACATGACGAGAGATAGGGCATATGGTTCTTAAGCAGGAAAAGACGTGTAGGCTGAACAAAAATGTAAACACTGGTTTGGAGCATTCAGGAGGGCTGGGAATAAAAAAGCCCTGTGAGTCTGGTGAAGAAAAAAAAGGAAGAGTGGCTTTGATGTGGGGCAGATTTTCAGCTGCAACAGGGCTGCCCTCTCCTGTGGATGCCAAAAGATTATTTCAAGAACAAATAAGAGGGTGTTCTTTGCTGCTGAGGGGTGGCCTGGAAGTGAAGAGTCTTTAGAGTTTTCAAGTTGAAGGAGAAGATGCCACTAAGTGTCTCTAGTGAAGGCAAGTGAGCCTGCGACCACCCGGCCTTCACTCTGATGACTGACAACCTCTACTGCTTCAAAGTGAGGAGTCTGGGGGATGCCACTCATCAGCTGCTGGGTGGGCTTCCTTGCCCATCTGTGTCTCTTCTTGTGTCTCCCCAACCTCAGAGGACAGGGACAAGGCCAGATGGCCTCTCTCTGGGTAAGAGGGCAGAAGTGGGACACTGCAGCTGAAATGCATCTTAGCCCAGGAGGAAGTCCCCTCTAACACTCACTTCACATCTGCCTGAGCAGGAATCTACTAAGGCCACGTGGATGAGGAAATGAGATCGGCAATGGGATTCCTGGGGCCTCCGTTTTATTGAGCTTCACTTACAAACTTGCATGTGATTTTAGATAGAAGAGACCTTTCTACGCCTTACTTTCCAGCTTTGGAGAGTGAGCTAAACGGCAGCTCCAGGTCCTTCTGTGTCGATGCTGTACAGGAGGGTCATAAGTTAAGTTCTCCTCTAGTTTCTCTGTATAGACTTAAGGATTTTATTGTGATTATTGCCTCAATTTCTCTCTCTCTGTAAAATTGATCTAGGCATACTAGTTTTATTGTATTTTGAGGGCTAACAGGTGACGGTCATGATAGCTAGTTCCAAAAGCAATTATGGTAATATAATCTTTCAGCATCTTGCCTGAGATTGAAACCAGGTCCCTGGAGGGTTTGAGATTTGCTCTTTGTTTTACCACAGTTTTGACCTGTTCGCTCACATCCATTCTGGCCACTTTGAGTTGGTGGGCTTGTTCCTTCCCTTGTCACCTTCTCACTCATAGTGACTATCCTCTTCAGAGGAGAACACGAGTCAGTGATCCGTGCGGCAATGTGACATTCCAAAGACCTAATATCTGGACTGGCTATGCCGCTATCTGTGTGACCCTGAGAGAGTCATGTCATCTATTTGAGCCTTTGTGTCCTCATCTTCAAGAGACAAAGACAAGTTAGATCATTTCAATGATACCTCCAGGTGCCAAAGTATAACTTCAGAAGAGTATCCAAATGCCTGAGGCACTGGGGAAAAGATGAGGCAAAAATGACATACACGGATGCCTATAAATCACTCAAAGCTGGATTTATAATAACCAAAATTACCGGGCATGGTGGCACATGTCTTTAATTCCAGCCCTCAGGAGGCTGAGGTAGGAGGATCACTATGAGTTCGAGGCTACCCTGAGACTACATAGTGAATTCCAGGTCAGCCTCAGCTAGAGTAAGACCCTACCTCAAAAAACAAAACAAAACAAAACAAAAACTATAACCAAAATTGTGGTGCATAGAATAACTTCCTATATGCTCCTTTGTGAAAGCTGGAATTCCTCAACCCTTATCAGCATCCTGTAGTGACCATGCTATTTCTGTATATCACACCCCAATGTGAGACATCACATGGGGAATGAGGGAAAAGGAATCAGCGGTCTTGGGATTTATACATATCATGCTGCAGTCTGGATTTAGTTGCTCCTGGAGTTAAAGCAAATAAGTCATACTTAAAACGGAAAAGCAACTGTATTTACCTTTGGATGTCTGCAGGAGAGAGAGAGCTTGTTAGTCTTTGCCCCTGGCTGAGTAGTTGGTCTGTGCTTTCAGCCACACACTGGCTCTTCCAACAGTAGTAGGTTCTACCCTGGACCAAACATGGGCTCAGTGGTTTCCTTTGGGTTTCAAAGCTGTTCTTACTAGTGAGGCTGAAAGACCTCTCTTTCCAGCCTTCATTTTAGCTATAGGTCAGGGGTTTTGTATCCAGTTTTCTTCTCTTGCTATCAGATGAAATGTCTGTACCTATACATTCCCTGTATTTGTTGAACCAGTCCTACAAAACATGTGCATGCCCAGCCCCCTGCCCTGGGCCATGTCTGAAAGCAAGAGCCCCGCTGGTGTCCTGGTTGAGCTGAATATCTCCACAAAGCCAAGACCGAGCCATTGAGATGTTGTCTATTACTTTGTCCTTCCACTGCCTTGAACATGACATCAGAAGATGCCTTCTTACTTCCCCGGTAGCAGATCCAAGCACCAAATTCTCATGCAGAAGATACTCCTCTTTAATTTCACTCTGGATGATATATCCAGAAACTGAGTGATTTGTTTGTTTACTTCTGGATTATTTTCCTCTTTTGGAAAGTCAACACACTGGAGAAGGTCTCAAATGTTCTTGGGGAGGGTTTTTTGTTTGTTTGTTTTTGTTTTTGTTTTTTTTTAGCTCATGATTAAAGGTATCCATCTCCTAAACTTCAGTACTCAAACTGAAATTACAGTGATCACAGCACTGATATAAAATCTATCATTTGACGGTGTCCCCTCAAGAACAAAAGGCCTGAGGAGAGTAGATTGTTAAGTTGTAGGAATCATAAAAACTTTTTCCGTCCAACTAACTAAATTAGAATTTTGGATATGAGCAGTCATAAGAAAGTGGACAAATGTATGGATTAGGATTCCTTTGGTTGTAACTGACTAGAGGGACTGATCGAAGAAATGGTCTTCATATATCAATATAACTAAACCCCAGAAAGGCACTGTGAGCTGACCTCAGCATCAAGTAGCTCCAGGATCTTGAATACCATCACCTAAGCACCTGCCTTCTCTTCTTTGCTCTTGGCCTCTGTCTTGAGCTGTCATCTTGGTTCCTCAGTCTTTCACATTCAGGGAACACATCTTGATGACTAGCGTTCCAAAGGAAAATAATAAATAAATACCCCTTCCATCTTCTGTACAAAAAATACTGGGTGAGGCCTTGGATTAGCCCACTTGGTCCTAGGTTTACCCCTAGCTCAAACCCTGTGATCAAGCAGAGTCACAGGACATGTGTGGAGTGATTGGTGGAATGTGGAAGCCAAACGGTAACTAAAAGCAAGACTGAGGGACAGGTGCAAAAAGTTCTAGGATCCTTTTACAGGAACAAACCACAGGTAACCATGAGAGAAGGTAATCAAAAACCCTTTCCAATGCTAAAAAGATGGCTTAGCAGGTAAGGCATTTGCCTGCAAAGCAGAAGGACCCAAATTTGATTCCCCAGTACCAATGTAAAGCCAGATGCACATGTGTCTGGAGTTCACTTGCAGTGGCTGGAGGCCCTGGTGTGCCTATTCTCTCTCTCTCTCTCTCTCTCTCTCTCTCTCTCTCTCTCTCTCTGTCTGTCTCTCTCTCTCTTCCTGCACTCTCTCAAATCATCTCAAATAAATAAACAAATAAAATATTTTTAAAAGGGAATCATAAAAAACTAGTTTCCAGCACTCCTTTTAGCTTGTGTCTAATTTTTAGTTAAAGTTTTCTATAGAAAACATACATCTTTAGTATACATATGACTTTCTGTCAGTTTGGGGCAACATGCCTATTACAGTTTCCTAGATAACTGTCTGAACTTACCTTCATCTCTAGAAAGATGGCCATTCTCTGACAGCAGGCATGGTTTAGCTAAATAAAACTCTCAGAACCCCGACTTTAAAAACAGAATCGAAATTTAGGTGAATCATTTACAATATGTAAGTTCAAGCATTGAACTGATGTCGCATTAAGAAACTCATGTTCACTAGAGCAGAGAGGCAGCCTACCAAATGGGAGAAAGTCTTTGCCAGCTATTCATCTGACAGAAGATTCATATCCAGGCTCTACAAACAACTCAAAAAAACTAAATAATAAGAAATCAAATAACCCAATCATAAAATGGGCTACTAAACTGAATAGAGAATTCTCTAGAGAAGATGGCTTATAAACACCTAAAAAATATTCTACCTCCTTAGCAATAGGGAGATGTAAATTAAAACTACTCTGAGATTCAATCTCACTCCTGTCAGAATGGCTACCACCAAGAAAATAAGTGACAATAAATACTGGTGAGAATGTGGAAAAATAGGAACCTTTCTACAATGTTGGTGGGAATGTAAACTGGTACAACCATTGTGGAAAGCAATGTTGAGGTTCCTGAGATAGCTGAAAATAGATTTACCATCTGACCCAGCTATACCACTCCTTGGCATACATCCTAATGATTATAGTCACTACCCTAGAGATAATTGCTCATCCATGTTTGTTGTGGCTCTATGTACAATAGCTAGGAAATGGAACCAGCCTAGATGTCCCTCAACTGATGAATGGATAATAAAGATATGGTTCATTTATACAATGGAGTACTATTCATTGGTAAAGAAAAATGAAATTATGAAATTTGCAGGCAAATAGATGGATCTGGAGAGGATTATACTAAGTGAGGTAACCCTGGCCCAGAAAGCCAAACACTACATGTTCTCTCTCATATGTGGATCCTAGCTACAAATGTTTAGATTTATATGTGAATTGGAGTAAAAGTCAGTAGTAGAGGCCAGTAAGCTAGAAATGGGCTATAAGTGAAGGAGGAGAGGGGAGACTTAAGGGGAGAGTATTGCATAATGCAAATAGATGAACAGATTACAGTGTCAGGGATGGATACCTTCTAGTGAGTTTTTGGCCTAGGAGGTCCCTGAGGTCCCCAAAACATTACAGACCATTGCCTAGACTCTTGTTTGCCCATCAGAATAAGATGGTAAGACCCTATTGCTGAAGAACACACATGCTTGGGTGTATGTCACTGAGAAATCAAGCTGGAGCTGAGCTGGATGCAATCATGAGAAAGAGAAGTCATCAATGGTGGTAAAGAGCAGTGGACCCTGTAAGCCTTAAGATTGGCCAGCCAGGCCAAATGTCATACCTGGTGCAATAGTGGCATGACTGTTAGGGGAGAAACCAACCACAGGAGGGAATACATGCCTGGTACTGAAGATCTAGTCAAAAGCCTATGGTGATGAGCCCTAGGGGAGTAACACCTGCTGTTTTCTGGCTAAATGCATATATTATGTCACCAAACTGCCTTATAAGCATTTTTTCTAATGTGTATTTACATATATTATTGCTACTCTCACTTTTGGCTAGAGAAACTTCTCTTTCCAGATGGAAGTGACCACCAGGATGACTCAAAAAGCACCAGAGTGCTGAGAAGAGACAGTGGAGTGTTCAGAACTGAGACATCTCCATCACACCTTCCAAGGCTCAGGGTCCATCGCAGAAGAAGTGCTGGAAAGATTGTAAGAGCCAAAGGAAGGGTAGAACTGCTTACAATGAAATCTTCCAGATACAAAATGGCCTTGATATTCATGACTTTGCAGTGCCTGACACTTCCTGTGCAAGACCTTCATAGTAGGAGGAAAAGATGATGACATCGAAACAGAATAGGGACTAATTGAGAGGGGGAGGGGATATGATGGAGGGTGTACTTGAGAGGGTGAAAATAGCAGTGGGGAGGGAATTATTGTGGTTTATTGTATATAATTAAGAAAGCTGTCAAGAAAAAGTTTTTAAAAAGTAATCCTTAACTGGAATTGGGATTAATGGCAAAATCTTTTGGGGACCAAAAACCCAGGCTCCAAGAGGAAATTTCCACTACTAGAAAGTTACAGAGAGGCTACCCCCATTAGAATCTAGCCAAAATAGCAATGTTGTCTCATTTAACCTATACTGATCTCACTTGCCCATGGAGATCCTGTTTGTATTTTTCAGAAGGCAGTGAGCGAGCCAGGGACAACCCAATTCTACCAACAAGACATTGGATGATAGTTGACATCCTGGCAGGAGACAAACCACCCCTGGCCTTCACACAGGGCCCAAATGAAACCTATGAGAAAGTGACAAGACAACCAGTAGACCAATCACCACAGCAAGTCTGATAACCCATGAAAGGTCAATGGAGACAGACACCAACGATACCCAACACAACCCAGGGCAAAGATCCAGAGATACTTAAGATTTCAACAATAAAGCAGACTTAGAACTCACCCACCATGACTCAGGGAACTGAGTGGAAGAGGGGGCGGAAAGAATGTAAGAGCCATGGTCGAGGAGAATATCCAGAGACATTGCCCCCCCTCAGCAACAATACACAAAGGGGGAAGAAAAAAAAAACTGGCTACCTCTGGTGCAGTTCCTAACCCCCTACGCTATGGACAGATCCAGTATGCTCACCGAGGAGGGACCCCAGTGGGTAGGAGACAGAGAGGAGGGAAATGGGGGCACCATCACAAGATTTGCTCATACAATGTATGTAATTATTCATAATAAAGATATTAATTAAAAATAAAATATATATTGCAGCAAAAATAAACAAAATATAATGGAAGTATAAAATAAAAATTTTAAATAACAAAAACTATAAAATTAAATAAACATAATCAAGTACAAGCAAAAGCACTCCCTACATTGAATTTACTCTGAAGACAAATGTTTTAACAGTAACAAAAAACTCCTATTCACATTGACAGTACTTCAGTAATTTCAGATTTATTTCTTAGTTATCTTTTGTGTGATGTAATTGAAAATAAAATATTCCTAGTAAATCATTCAAGTTATCCAATGTCTTTTTTGTATAGTTTATTTTTGGCAAGATGGTTTGTCTTAATGATTGGGTTTTATCTGATTATACTTCGTCAAGCCTCTATATTCATGGGTTGCACATCCATGCTTTCAAGCACAGATCAAAAATGTTTGAAGGAAGTTGCATCTGTGTTGAGCATGTACAGATTCCTTTCTCGTGTCATTCTTCCTTAGACAACACATATAACAACTGGTTAATAGAATTTCATTGTACTAGATATTATAAATAATCCGGTGATGATTTAGTATAGGGGAGGTTTGTGTAGAATGTGTACATACTATACCATTTATATGAAAGACCGAAGCATCCACAGAGTGTGGGGTCTGCAGGGGGCCCTGGAACCAATCCCCTCTGGAAACCAAAGACAACTGCATTTGATTTTTGTCAAATAACTTAAAATGCTGAATACTTTTGGTTTTGAGATTCTTAACATCTTGCATTTCACATCAGAAACTCAGGCCTATTACTGGAATAGTTTTAGCCGTAGCGTACTGAATTTAAGTTCTGCATCTGCCAGAGTGTAACTCTGTGATCTTGGGGGACTTCACCAATGTTTCATCTATAATAACAGCTATCTACTAAGACCAGTGGAAAGCTCAGTGAGATCAGTTAGGAGAAGGTGGCTTCTGTATATTAGGCCTTAGTAAATGTAGGGGGGTTATTTCCCTTCTTTTTCTTAATCAGGATAAAAAGCTTTTCATTAAACAAAGAATGCTTTGGAGAAAACAATGCTCTTTAATCAAATGCTAGACAAAGTTTTTCAAGTATGTAGCTAACACCTAATGATTTTTGTGTCAAGATAGTAAGAAAATTACCATCTTTTTCTGGTGTGTGTACAGTGTGTGCACACATGTGTGTGCAGATGAGTGTGCCCTGTGTGCATGTGCAGAGGCCGGAGGAAGACATCAAATGTCCTCTTCTGTCTTATTTCCTGAGAGAGGAGCTCTCTGAACCCAGAGCTCCCTGTTTTGTTTGTTTGCTTGCTTGATTTTTGGCTAAACTGGCTGATCAAGGAGCCCAAATGATTATCCTGTCTCCCATACCCTCAGTGCTGGGGTTACAGGGATGTGCAGCCATGTCTGGCATGAAAATTACAATATTAAGATATAATTGAGGGCTGGAGAGATTGCTCAGTGGTTAAGGCACTTGCCTCCAGTGCCTAAGGCCCCGGGGTTCAATTCCCCAGGACCCATATAAGCCAGACTCACAAGGTGGTGGCCCTGGTGCGCTTGCACTCTCTCTCTCTCTCTCTCTCTCTCTCTCTCTCTCTCTCTCTCTCTCTCTCTCTCTCTGCTTGAAAATGAACAAATAAAATAAAATAAAATATATATTTTTAAAAAGATATAATTGATATTCTAATGGTATAATGAATCTGCTCAACATAAATCAACTGTCTATAAAGTGATCATGAAACAATAAACTAATATGCAATATATAATAGCACTTTGAAAAAGTAATTTGTATGGGAAAATGTAGATATTATTTGAAGAATTGTTATTGATGACAAAACTACTAAGAGGAAAAATCAATCAATGAGTTTCAGGAGGAACAAAAGCGGAAGTGGACGAAAGTAAACCACTGGACCAGGTAGCCATGCTGAAAAGGAGTCTATCACTGGCTCCTGTCTCAGGACCCTACGAGGATGTGTTTACAGTCTACTTTGCTGAAGTGCCTTCTCCATTCTGGGGCCCCAGACACGACATGGCAGGTGTTTCCTGAGTAGCTATTCCTGACTGAAATCCTGTAAGCCTTGTGGTGACTAACTTCAAGACTGGTCCTTTTCCCTGTCACCAAAAGAATCTGGAATCCCAGCACTGAGACTGGGTGGGAGGCTGAGGTAGGAGGATCGCTGTGAGTTTAAGGCCAACCTGGGCTACAGAGTGAGTTCCAGGTCAGCCTGAGGCTAGAGTAAGAACCTGTCTCAAAAACAAAACAACAAAAAATTTGGGAAGAAGGACTTTATACTGAGGTGGATATAGTACGGTACAGAACGACTTTCTTTAGAATGACTGTGTGTCAGAAGGGGAAAGCTGCTTAGCTTGCCCTGGGATTAGGAAATGGGAGGAGAGAGGCGTGAAAGAGTGTCAGGCAGGGCTTTCTCTCCTGTCACTTCTCTACATAGTCTGTTTCACTTATGCTTCACTCTTCATGCTCAGAGAGCAGGGGTTTCATCAGAATTGGGGTGTCCTCACTCCTTAGTGCTACTGTCTTTATGGACAAGGTCTCATTACAGCCTTTCAAGCTGCATTCCAGACCCTCTGGTCACATGAATAATAGCACACTGTCTTAGTGACTCACGCAGCGCTGTCTCAGCCCATGGTCGCTTGCCTTTGTGCTGAGGTCCTTGGGCAGCCTCTGTTCCTGCCCCTCACCACACCCTTAGCCAGCCCAGCTACAGGTGCTCTGCCTTTTGGAGGTGCTGTGGTTTGTCCTGACCCCGGGCTGAGGAAGGCAGGGCCGCCCCATTGGCTTCAGTGCCCATTTAGAAGTTTTATTACATGGGAATGGTATGGCTCAGGGCTTTGGGAAAGAGATGGTAAAGGGTGCCTCAGGGTCATGTGCAGAGCCTGGGTAATAGTCAGGTACTAGTAACAGTTGCAAGAGGCTGAGTGGAGGGGGTGTGAAATGAACCTGGAGGTTCCAAGCGCCCCGACCCAGTGAACAAGTATTGCATGTGGAGTCATGATCACACATGACAGAGACACCAGGGAAGCTGAAAACAGCCTTGCTTTTGGACCACAGACCCTTCTTCCCAGAGTGGAGTCCACATTATGGAGAGAAAATGGGTAGGGGTCCTGGGGAAGAATCAAACAACTCTGTGCAAGGTGCCCTCTATTACACCCTATAAGGAATCATCAGGTAGGTAAATTTCAATGAAATGCTACTGTAATATAAATCACCATTTGAGATTATTAGCATTGAGGTGCTACTTTGATATTATCACCTAAGTCTGATCAATCTCTAATTTGATTCTAAAAGTCACAGAAGGTTCTGAGAACCACACTGTGACCCATGCTCTTTCATCTGAACACACACGTGCAGTGAGCACATGCATGTGTCTGTGTTCCAAGAAGCTTCTGTTCTGTTCTGGTCCATCAGCTATATGCTTAGACTCCTTGTAGTGGTAACAGCCTAAAATGTGTGTATGTCTATTTCTCTTAATCCCAGGCCGGGTCTTTAATACCTATGACATTATTATTGTGTTGAGGCTTATCAAGCCATGTCAGAAATTTTGCTGTTTGTTTTCACAACCCTGTTTGCTCTGCTAGAACTTTCACACTTGGGAGTTGTGTAAGCACAGGAAGATGGTGAAGAATATGTTCTAAATTCCGAGAGCTGTTATTTCTGGACTGAGGTGGGGATGACAAGTGACTTGTATTTTCCTTTGTCTCTTTCTGTATGTTCCAAATATTTTCACAATAAGAAGCGCCATATTGTCGAGTGCTTTCTCTAATTCAGGCTTTGTATGCTTTTATGTTCACTCTTACACAATACCTTCACAATAATTTTGTTCAAGAGGACCTATCATTAACCTCACTTTACACCTGAACAAACTAAAGTTTAAAGAGTTCAAATTAATTTGCCCAAGGACTCATATGAGTGGTGGGCCAGAATTCAAACTCACATTTGAGCCCTAGTTTAAGAACTTTGGTTATTAACCTCTGAACTTTATTTCTTTCATAATCAGAAAACTGCAAAACATTTTTTACTCTAAAAATAAACAATAGACCCTCATTATTGCACATAACAGATAATGTGTTAATTGTACACTCACATTTCTAGGCATTCTAACAGCTGGTTAAGGGATAAGAGGGTTGATTGAACTTGAGGCTCCTCATTCTAATAAGTTTAAAATTTTTACTCAATCACGATGTTCACTTTCAGGAAATTTAGAAATACATTCAGAAAAAGAGAATTAGGAAATCGGCATAAAAATATTCAAATAATGAAAGATAAATCTTTAGGACATGACAATGTAAATTGGGTTGTTTGTGCCTTTATTTAAATATAGTTTTGTTTTCTTGCCTGGAGAAGAAAAGTCTGCAGGAAGATTCAACCACAGTTTTGAAATAAAGGAAGAACTATGGTGTGGTTAGCGGAACAGCTGTTCTCCCATCTCAAACCACATCTGGAATATTATGTTCAGTGCTGGGTACCACATTTAGGAGAGACCTTGATCAACTTGAGTGTGTCAGATATGGTTGAACATGATGGAGTGCACCTAGAAAGAGTGACATATGAATCCCAGTTGCAGAAACTCCTGTTGCTCCAGGATAAAGGCATAGGGAAGACAAAGGATCTGGGTCTAAAACTATGAAGGTCTGTCATGTTGAAGGCGGATTAGACTTGTTCTGTGTCATGCAAAAAGGCCAAAGTAAGACTGATGAGGATAGATGTTAAATCTCCATAGAAAGGAATTCAGAGCTTACTAGAACAAGCTCTAAAGGGACTGATGAGGGTCTAGGAGACTTGTCAATAAAAAAAATTGAGTTAACATTTCTACTCTCAAGTTTTCTTCCTTTTGAAGAAATGGGAGGCTTTAACTTTTTAAAAGAAATGACTAGAGGGATAAAAACACTTTATGTAATCTTTCGTTTCTCTTCTACCACACATTTATGCTTTTGTCCAATAAACACCTCTCCCAATTCATATGACATTGCAATGCCCTCTGGAAATTTACTTTTAAGCAATGGAAATTCTCCTTTTTAATAATTGTTGATTCGGCAGAATTCACTAAGAAAAAAATAGAGAAAGAACCCCCCTCCAAAAAAAATTGGAAATAGATGATTTTCAGACAACTGTAACAGACAGCATGAGACCTAGACCTATACTTTGTAAAAATGACTTTAATATCCTACATGACCTTGTGTAAATAAAGTTACTAAAGTCCTCTGTGCCTCAGTCCCTTCATCAGTAAAAGGGATGTAATCACTCTTGCCTCATGGCTCTTGTGGGAATTAACGAGTTAATGTTTGCTCAGCTCTTTGAGGTCCTTGGATGAAAGGTGTTCTATAAATGCTAAGTATCATTATTAACATTTAATAACCATATCTATACTTACGATACCCAGTGTCCTAGCAAACAAAGCTGTTCCCGGCCACAGAAAAGCATTAAAGCTGCTTCATTAGTGTCTATGAAAATGTAAGCTAGAATTACCAATTCACCTTTATGCCTTATAGTCATCTTAAAAAGTTGCAGTTGAATGGGTTCTAACTGATACTTAGATAGATTCAAGTATTTTGTGCTGTTGTCTCAGGTTTTTTTTTTTTTTTTTCCCGATGCTGAGGACCGAACCTAGGGCCTTGCACTTGTTAGGCAAGACTCATCCACAGAGCTAAATCCCCAACCTTGTCTAAGGATTTTTATTACTATGCTTAGATTTTGGAATCTTCTAATTACTTGATTTTTCCTGGCTAATTATGTATGTTTTCATATTAAGAGTATTTGCATGTGCTAACCATGAAAATCTTTCTTTTTGCTTGTTGCAAGCAGCAGCTTTTATCTTAACATGTAAGAATGGCCATCACTCTCTGAGATGGAAAAGGTATCGCTCTGCTTCCTCTTTTCGGCTTGGCTCATGGCTCCAACAACATGCCCGACTCTTCCTGTCACTCCAATCCTATGGACATCAGGAAAAAAACAGAAGTTGGAAAGACAGACATTCTTCCTTTGCTCTCAGATGATAAACTTAAGAGATAAACATTTAGACAAAAGAAAAAAATAGGCCAAGAAAGAAGCCATGATCAGCTCAGAATTGTCAACTACATGTCTGCTTCCACAC
>PVHP010009453.1:0-50366 GCA_004024765.1 Zapus hudsonius | reverse complement strand
TCTTTCTTTCTTTCTTTCTTTCTTTCTTTCTTTCTTTCTTTCTTTCTTTCTTTCTTTCTTTCTTTCTTTCTTTCTTTCTTTCTTCTTTCTATGGCTTGACTGGTTGACCAATAAGCCTCAGCGATCCTCCTGCCTCTGCCTTTCTCAGTGCTGGGGTAACAGGTGTGTTTGACAATCCCCGTTTCTTAAGGCATTGGGATCTAGATTCACAGCCGCCTGCTTACACTGCAAGTGCTTACACGGAGCCATCTTTCTAACTAAAACTTTTTGTAAGCATGCTGGCATGTCTTCTCCATGGTTGCTTATACTCCCACCACAGGTTCTTCAGAAGTTCCAAAACCTACATTCTTATTAGACCATATTCTCATCTTTGATAGCATTCTGAGGCAATTTTGCAGGTGATTATCTCCTTGAACATGACTTCTAATAAGCCTAGATTTACTTTAAATATCTATAAACTACAATTGATCATATTGAGTCTGAGACCCATTAAAATTAATGTAACTTTCATGAGATTCATTTCTCAAGATAAATACTTTATCCTTTAGGTTTTTAGATACCATTATTAGGTTTTCTCCAAAATAACTTTCTAATATCTATTTGGTTACTAGGCAATGATTAATAAAACAACTTTTCTTTGTGTGTGTGTGTGTGTGTGTGTGTGTGTGTGTGTGTAATACAGATGATAGTATTTTATTACTGTGACACTCTTTGTTATCATCCCTTAGACCAAGAAGCAAATAATTAATTGTCTCAAAATTTCATCTTTAATAAATGGTGGAATGTCAGGGCTTGAGTGTGATATTAGCTGCCTCAGTTAGTTTTTGTCAAATTATAAAGCACCCCAAACTTAGTGTATACAATGAGCATTATCAGTGGGGTCTGTGCTCTCTGTGGTCTGCAATGGCTTGGCTACAATTGAATGAATCAGAGTGGGTGGGCTAATTGACAAAATTTGAGTTGTTCGCTGCATGGCTACCTCAGCAGACTAGTTGGAACACGCTCAATGGTGTAAAGAGATTTACAGAAGAGGAAGATGGCAAGCAGGCCCTAGTTCTCAAACACCTTTGAGGCCTCTGCTGATATTACATGTGCTTTTGCCCTACTGACTAGGAGAGGTCACAAGATCAAATCAGGTTCAGGGTAGAAATAGACTAAAGCTCTTGATGGGAGGAGCACCCCTGTCATACTGTATGTGAAGCCCTCAAACTTATAACCATTTCTACAACAGTCGACCCAATTGTAGAACTTCGATCTCATCTAATCTGAGCCACATGTGCCCCTGATCTGTCCCGTTTTCATGTTAGAGGACTACATTCTTTTGATTGACCCACACCCGTCAGTTAAGAATGCTTGATCTCTCATATGCCTGTGAAGTTTGCTTATAAGACAGTTTGGCATTGGAAACCTAGCTTTGTGGCTATAAATCAAGTACTTCATTCTCTCAAAGTTCCATCATCTTAGCTTCAGCAGGTCTTCAGTGCCAATGGCATCCTGTGAAAACCTTGGTCTGTTGACCAAATCTTCACCTTCTCTGATTGTATCACCTTTTTCTTCAAGGCTTGTTTTCATAGAAGAAATGCAGAGGCTCTATGATTCTACATTAAATATACCTTTCTTTATTTACTTATGAGAGAAGAGAGAGATAAAGAGACAGAGATAATGAGGAGTGTGTCAGGCCCTCTTGCTGCTTTAAACAAACTCCAGATGCATGCATCACTTTGTGCATCCAGCTTTACATGGGCACTGGGAAATCAAACCTGGACTGGCAGGCTTTGTAAGTAAGTTCCTTTGACCACTGAGCCATCTCCCTAGATCTGATTATAATTTTAATATCTCATATGTCGGGTGTTTCAGTCAGTTTAATGTAAGCCCTTTGAAACTTATTTATGCACAGTACAATTTTTTATTCCTAAAACTTAGTGTCAATTGAAAGAGAGAATCTTTGAGGTAGGCAGACATTGAGTATTCCTAAGCAACTGGTGGAGAAACAGCTCCCCCCATGCAGCGTTTCATTACTGTGTATTCTTTATGTATCATTTCACTGATTTAAACATGCTGTCATATTAGCCCAAGACTTTGCTTTTCAGACTGTTGTAATTGTCTCATGGCTGGGTACTTGTGAAGTGTTTGGTGGGTTCATTTTTTCAGTAATTTTCAAAATTTGTAAAAACTTGAAGATAAAATTGGTGCCTTGGAATGGATACAGTAAAAGTATAAATCAGTGTGCTCATTTGCAACTGGACTCCAAGTTAAATGAGGGCATTAGACCACACAGCACCCCACAGAGACTTCCAGGCTACAAACCATCTGTATCTCCATTTATATGTATGTTTTTAACCATCATCAGTCTGACTGAAGAGAAAATGCATGTGTGTATAACTGATGATTTGTTATTTGTGTTTAAAGATGTATCATAAACATATAAGTTTTTATCTTTTAATTCTAGTAAGTGAATAAAAGTAAACTAATGAACAAAAATAAAACAGATGAAAGTTAGAGAAATTTTAATAGTGTTTGAAATCAGTATCCCACTAAAGAAAAGCTACGGATGACAATGAGCTGTATTTCTGTTCTTATGAGCAGAGACTGGGTACCTCTCAGCCACAAGAGGGCTCCCAAAATATAGGAAACCATCTTACATATGAAAAAAAAAAAAAAAAGAAAAAAGAGAAGTCATTTGTAGTACATCTTTCTTCAGAGCCCAATTAAAGATAAATGTCTTAAACGTAAGGATTATAAATAAACTTTCCAATCCAGACATCCTTTAAAGGAAAGGAAAGAATCAGGAGGAAAAATTTGAACTGACTGTACAATGGCTTAAGACAAACACAATATTGTCCTAATGCTGAGTTAGACATTTATGCCCTTCATTTATCTTCTGACTGGGAAAAAGAGCGAAAAGGAAAATGTATGTGTTTTCTCTGAAAGATTTTGGGACTCAAGACACATATTGTGTAAACACCTTGTTTGTTCCCATGAAGTCATAGGTGGTTATAATGGGGCGAACACCTCACACAGGGATCTGACAAAGCCCCCGAGCCCTGAGCTTCCTCATGCACAGGTAGATTCAGTACAGATTGTGTTGTGGTTTTTGTTTTGCTTTTAATCACTCCCTGGATTCCTAGTTTGATCAAGTTCAGCCCAAGATGCCTCTTCCTGCAAAAACAGAAATGAAACTAAAGACCTGGCCATATGTTTGATCCTGATGGTATTAGATTCCGAGGATGACCGAAATGAGTAAAATGGAGTGAACCATCTGGACAGCAGGAAGCCTTGAAATGCCAAATACCAAACCAAGCTGAGGGACTCATTGTGGGCCTCCTCTTTGGGTGTGACCTTGCAGGAAATGGGCAAGGGCTGGTGTTCATAGACTCCAGGGGCCACTGTAGCATCCGACAGTTGTGACTTCTAGCATCTCTTTCTGATTCATGCTGCCCACATCTGAGGCATTAAGGAGTCTGGATCTGAAGTTTTGCTTGTCAAATTAATCTCAGTGGTGCTTTAGAGAGTCATTCCTTCTTTCCTTTGGGGAGAATAATGTAAGTGAGAAGGATTTCAAGTTCTCTTTCAAATGCACACGGTGTCTTCCATTCTACACACTTCATTGTATTCTATGTGTTTTCCCTTGAAAGATTTAAAGTAAACAAAACGGTTCCATTGAACAACTTGGGGAAACACTAAAACAAACATCTAACTTTCTTTCTGGAAATGTTATTTTATCTTAGTTTTCTCGCACTTTGGCCATATTGCTAATCCTCTGTGGGGAGTGGTGACCTGAAATCAGGTGCGTAGGTCTGCACATTTCTCTCTGCTCAGCCTGCAGTGTACCTTACTTAACATTAGTCATTCTGACAATCTCAGAAAGAACAAGCTAAACAGAGAGTGAGCAAACCCTGAGTACCCTTGTGTACAGCACTGTGAGATATTCGAGAGAGTTGGGGTCTTAAACACATTGTCCCTGCAATCCAGACTCAAAATTTAAGGAACGTATTGTGCATCGGTATGACACACCCTGTCTTCCTGCATACCATGTTATGTGTATGACCAAAATGAACAGTGAAAAAATACAGTTTACTTAGAAGGAGGAAGAGAGGGAAACAAATTTCCTTTTCGGACAAGGAGGGAAGATTCTAAGAACAAGGTAGTCTTTGAACTATGTTTTGCAAAATAAGTAAGATTGTAGTCAGAGAGGTGGGAGTGTGGCCCTGATTTCATGTTCCCAGTTTGCTTAGAATGAGGTGTCAGGAGCTAATGAGTGGTTGCTGGGCCTGACTTGTGAAAAGCTTTGATTCTGTCTAATGAGGTGGGTTTCCATTTCAGCTCTGGATGATAGAATACAAGATCAAAGATCTCTAACTATTCAGTGGATTTCCTGAAGGACTTTCTGATAAACTTCAATCTCTATAACATGTCAATGTTTAAGGGAAAAAAATTTTATTAGGCTTCTTGAAACAGCATAGCTCAGCTGGTTGTAACTGTTTCCTTGCTAACCACCTTCCCTTGTGGCTGCAAACTCAATGCCTTGCTCTTCTTAGTGGGATCCTCAGAGTCCTCGTTTTTTCTGGAGTGTGTTGTGCTCTGGAGTTAGAAATGACCTGGTCTTGATCTTCTGTCCTCTGGTTTTCCCATGGGTTATTTCAGACAGTGAGGGACAAGGTGACTTGAAGACCTGGGGGGATTTGGAGAGCAAGATCTGGTCTCTCCACCATGTCTATTGTGTTTGTCCCTGGGGAAAATAGGGCAAGACCTACATTTTCTGATTTTTTACTAGCCAGAATGAGAAAACAATCAATTCCCTTCTGTCACTGACTGAACGCACTGAAGCAGAATGACACAGAATCTCAGTTGTTTCTCAGACAAAAGGTAAAAGGAAAATGAGAATAAGGTCTGTCTTGAAGATTGCCAAGTCCTTTCTCTTTGGGGATGTCAAGACTCAAAGCAAAAGAGAGTTTGTTCACAATAAATAGCTTTTCAAGGTCTTCTTTTTATTACATGTGGCACTACAATACATTATCAGAAAATTAAATTATAACTAAATGTTATGTGACATTTTCTTTGGAAGAAGAAAACTTAGTTTTGCACTTCTCTCCATTCTTGAATCATTAATATTTTGTGAAGTGGCTGATTAATAATAAAATAATGGCAACCTATTATGTGTTGTGCTAAATGGGCCTTTTGGAGCATTGAGGAGCCACATAAGAAACAAGGAATCTTTACTGAGACTGAAGGATGCGTGTAATGTCAGCCTGCCAAGTGTCAGTGGTGTGTGATGAGAGGAGAGGAAGATGCGAGGTGCTCCTGAGGAAAGTCTCCTTGCTGAACGCTAAGGTTTAGATCTGAGTGTCTCCCACAGGCTCCAGTTTTGAGGGCTGGCTCCCCAACTTTTGGCAGTATTTGGAAGGCTGTGGAGCCTTTATGAGATGGAGTTTTGGGGCAGAAGTATGTCAGTGGGGGGACAGGGCTTTGTTGTAGCCCAAACCTGACTTCTGATGGTCTGGTCATCATGTGAGGAGTCCCAGCACACAGTCCCCACCTTCAGGGACCAACCTGCTCCCACTCTTGTGTCTATCTTGCCATGATTGGCTGAAACTCCCCTCAAACCGTGAGACAAGATATACCTTTCTTAGCCTAAGTTGCTTCTACCAGGTTACAGTCATGAGAAAAGTAATGCAGAAATATATATACAAACTTTCTGATTGGATGACCTCAAGTATGTTATTCCCTTCAGTTTTCACATCTAGAAGAGGGAGACAATCATAAGTTGTGTCCTGTCACATGAAGCTTGTTGGTTTTGCTGATGGGACCTAACATCCAGATTATGGTAGAAAATGACACCAGGAAAAAAAAAAAGAAAATGACTCCAGGAAATATACCCATTATTCCCCATATGCATTGTGAATCTCGCTAAAAAATTTTAGTGTCTCTGATAAAAAAAAAAAAACATTTCCATGTGGTTTTGTAATTTTTGGAGGGCATTTACGTAGTCTTCATCGTTTTTCATCCCCTGAGAAATTAGCCTTATGGTTTTAGAAAACACCGAAATAGACATCTTTGTGAATATTATTCTTGTAACATTGGATTTTCTCTGTGGAGAAGTTTCCTGAAGGGGGTAACTGAGGACAAGAGCATGAATATTTTGTTGTAGTGCAGAAGGGGAGCTGAGGATGTGGACATCTTGGCATCATCAGAATTGAGCTATTGCTCTTCTCTGCTTTACTAACTTGACTCTCTGGTCAAATATGATTGAAAATGTCAAAATATACTCTTTTATTCATTCCTAACCTAGAGCCACCATAACAAAACCCCATACACCGAGGCAATTGAAACAGTGGTCCTGGAGACTGGAAATCCAAGGTTAAGGAGCCAGCACGTTTGGTATTTCCTGAGTCTTGTCTACTCCCTCATAAAGCCTCCTCTTTATTCCAGGTGGTTTTCCTTTTTCTTATAAAGACACAGATACCATTGAATTAGGGACCAATTTTATTAATTCCTTTGGCTTTAATTATCTTAAAAGCCCTGTCTTACAACATAGCCTGGCCTAGTCCATTTCATGTGACTTATAGCAACCTACTAGAAGCTGAAAACTATAAAGAGAAGGTTGATGAAGCTCAGAGTTCTGGAGGTTCCAGAGCATGGCACGGACCTCTGCTCAGCTTGGTCAGAGGGTCTTCGCATCAAGGTGGGGAGGCATCCCTGTATGACAGCGTCAGCTGGAAGGGATGATATGTCAAGATATGAACATCAGACCAAGGAGACGAGAGGCTCCCTCATGCACCCTTTAAGAAAAAACACTTGAGGAATTAATACTCCTAACAGACCTGGCCCACTGCCAGGAGATAACATTAATGCATTTGTGAGGGTGGAGCCCTCATGTCTTTCACCATATTGGAGACCAAGCTGCAGGCACACCAGCCTCTGAGGGAAACACTGTATTCCAACTGCAGAGCAGTCACATTGAGTGTAAGAACTTCTGGGAATTTGTGCAAGGGAAGCCAGAGTAGCCTATAAGAATGAGATGTCTTCCATATGCTTCTCCCTCTGTGCAGTCAGGCTCCTAGGGGAGATCTCCGCTTCATCCTGTAAGAGCCTGGATGTGAAATGATATTGTATCCCTCCATCAATCACTTCCATCGAGCAGCACAGAGGATCATGTGATGTGCTATGTAGGCTTCCTTCTTGAACACACCATCCCCCCTTCCACTTCTCTCCACAGCAATGAGTAAGTTCTCTGACTCTTGGGAGTGGGCTTGGGTTCCATAAATACACGCTTCCTATGGTGGCATCTTCTGTCTTCAGGCACTTGACAAGTTAATTTCCTGATGTATTTCTTTTTTTAAAAAAAAGGAGGCTGGAGAGATGGCTGATTGGTTAAGCGCTTGCCTCCAGTGCCTAAGGTCCCAGGTTCAATTCCCCAGGACCCACATATGCCAGACCCACAAGGTGGTGGCCCTGGTGCACACGTTTTCTCTCTCTCTCTCTCTCTCTCTCTCTCTTTCTCTCTCTGTATCTCTCTGCTTGAAAATGAATAAAACATTTAAAAAAACTCTCATGCCAGTCATTGTTATAGTATGATTTCCATATTTATATTAATTATTCCTAAATATTTTCAAGCTTTGATCTGATATTGGGAAAAAATAATTGTTTGAAACTTCAGTGGTTTCTGGGAAAGTTTCTAAGATTTTTCTGGCTTTTAGTTCATCACTTTTATGTCAGTCTTTATTTTTCTCTTAATGCTTTGCTAGGATACTTTTGAGGTTCATTGTGTCATTTCTTTTATTATTAGTTCTTTTTTCTTTAGGAGTAAAAACTCATTGATGTGAATTTAACATTTAATGCACTTTTCATAGTATGTATAATTCTGATTTGTCACCTTTTAATTTTTATTATCATTAGCGTAGGAGGAAATTTTGATTTTTTTCCCTTCTTTACCTAAAAGTACTTCAGAGGATTTATTAATTTCCAAGAAATTGGGTGTCATATTATTTAAAATTTTATTAAATTACGGTTAGAAAATATGAGTTATGAAATGCTTGTTATTTGGTATTCATTGATACTTTTTTGTGGTCTCATCTACAGTGAGACTTTATAAAGCTTTCATAGATCTTCGAAAAGAAAATGCAGTATTTTCTTTTGCATACAAACACACACATATATATATAATATACATGTATAAACACAGTACACAGTTTTATAATGAAATCTTTATCTGTTGTTGCTTAGAGACAGGGTTTCAGTAGCTTAAGCTGGTCTCAAACTTGCTATGTCACTGCGGCTGGCCATGAATTCTTTGACAATCCTGCCTCTGCCTGCCACAGGCTGAAATGACAGCTATGTGCACCTGCTTTGCTGTATATTATATCTTAAATATATCATCCAGATGTTTTGTTCTCAGTTGAACTTGTTTTCATCAAATACAGGGAACTATTAGCCACTTATTATAGCTCAGTTTTTATGCACGTGGCTTCATATAGGTAAATGTGTGCTTAGTTTATCTACATTCTGCTTTAAAGTTTATTATTGTATCATAATTACTTTTGTTCAATAAATGCTTTTGGCTTGAAAGCTTCATTGTTGTATATTAATCCACATATGACCCACTCCATATGCCCTGGCATTTTGCATTGCTTGTCTTGTATTTCTTTGCTTGTGATTTGAATTTAAGGGTCTCTTTTTATATAAACATATTTTTAAATGTTTTCTTTATAAGAAATATTTTATTATTTATGTTCAAGTAGAGACAGGGGAGAGAAGGCAAGGAAAAGGGAGAGAGAGACAGAGAGAGAGAGAGAGAGAGAGAGAGAGAGAGAGAGAGAGAGAGAGAGAGAGAGAGAATATGGGTATGCCAGGGAGAACACTTGTGCTGCTTTGTGCATCTGGCTTACTGGTAAATTGAACCTATGCCATCAGGCTTTGCAAACAAGAACATTTAACTACTGAGCCATTTATCCAGCCCAAGGGTTTCTTTTATAAACACCAAAAAACTACTCTTGGATTTTATATTTTTAACAAAGTTTGTAAGTATGTTTCAATATGGGATTTTAATCATTAACAGTTATTATCTTAAATAGACTTTTTGTTCTCATCTTCCAGTTTCAGCATTTCCTTTAAGCATCTGCATAAGGATGTCACCTTTCATCCTTTTACCATCACAAAATGACATTTCCTGGACTCTTACATTCCCTTTTCTTTTCATAGGAAGTTTGCTTGTGATGGACAGACTCATGGACTTGTATCAGCATCTGATTCAGAAATGCTTTTCCTGAGAAGATTCTAGAATACCTCCATGTGCTTGACAATAAGAGGAAACTAAGCAATGCCTGATTTTAGAAGCTATACGCCAGTGTGACTGACAGCTAGTAGTGAGGAGAAAGAGGGCTCTGCAAGCGAGGCGCAGAGCAGTCCTTTCGTCGAATGTCAACCCCACTCTTTATATGAGGAAGAGCTTAGATGATAACCAGCGCAGTGCTATGCTTTGCATGTTAGATACCACAGAAGGTGAATCATGCTGCCAGCTAGCTTTTCTGCCTTTGAAGATTGCTAACACTAATTTAGGTAGTTTTTAAAAGATATTTTATTTTATTATTATTATATTTATTTATTTTTAAGCAGAGAAAGAGAGACAGAGGAGAGAGAGAGAGAGAGAGAGAGAGAGAGAGAGAGAGAGAGAGAGAGAGAGAGAGAGAGAGCGCACCAGGGCCACCACCTTGTGGGTCTGGCATATGTGGGTACTGGGGAGTTGAACCCCGGGGCCTTAGGCACTGGAGGCAAGTGCCTTAACTGATGAGCCATCTCTCCAGCCCGGTAGTTTTCATTTCTCTTCTTGTCAGGGTTTTCTTAGGACACCCATAGAAAGGAGTTGAAGTCACATTTGTTTACATTAGGCTCTGCACACTCATCGTAGACCACAGGCCTGCCCAGCTTCAAAGTCCCTGTCTTCCTTTCCAGTGGCACAGAAAGTCTCTAACGTTTAATTTGATTCAGGCACATGCCATGCTGCAAAAATGACTTCATTGTTCTTACCTGACAGCTCACTCAGAATTTTAAGCTGAGGTGATTGTAGGTGGCTGTAAAATTGACATGCAGCAGAATACTTAAATAGAAAATATAAGTAAAATGGGTTTACAATGTCTTTCATTTGCTTTCTCTATTTCTTATTTTCCTAAAAAAATATTTGTATGTGTGTGATGTGTGAGTGTGTGTGTGAGTCAGGCGCGCATGTCCGAGGACCGCCTCCAGGGTCAGACCTCACCTTCTTTGTTTAAGGTTATTGTTCACTGCTGTGCTCACCGGGCCAGCTGGATCAGGAGCTTCTGACATTCCCCCTGCACTTCTCATCCCCCCTTAGACATAGTGGGGGTATAGACACATCTACTGCGTCTGACCTGACTTGGTTCTGGGGATCTGAATTCAGGTCATCATGCTTTCATAGCAAGCACTACCGAGCTATCTCTCCAGCCCATGGTACACAC
Organism: Zapus hudsonius; assembly: GCA_004024765.1. Taxonomy (NCBI): domain Eukaryota; kingdom Metazoa; phylum Chordata; class Mammalia; order Rodentia; family Dipodidae; genus Zapus; species Zapus hudsonius. Next base: position 39,894 of record PVHP010009453.1, on the reverse strand, counting down.
ACACACACACACACACACACACACACACACACACACACACACACACACAGAGTTAACAGTCTCAGTTTTAGGAGAAAATGTATAAAATTGTAGTTTTCATTTAAAAGCCATTTCCCCTTCTTTCCTTTCTTAGCAAGCAGTACAGCACATATCATCTCAGCTCTGAAATGTCAAATGTTGCCTCAATTCATGGTGAGATTGTATCCTCCCTCCCTCTGTCTCTCCTTCCTTCTGAAAACATAAATGGAATGCAAGGGACAGCTGAGGAAGCCATTCTCCTGGCCAGATGGGACTTACTCACTTCTGCATCTTTTCAGAAAGGCTCCCTTTGTCTTGTTATCTGTCTTCCACTTGCTTCTCCTGGTCCCAGGCACTTAATTCCTGAACACATCTCTGACTTGAGCTGAACAAGTTTTATCTGACGGGGTTACTTCAGATGACAAAAATCAAGAGGGAAAGTATATATATATATATATATATATATATATATATATATATATATATATATATACATACATATATATACTTTTAAATTCTTGATTTGTTCTTTCTTGTATGCCATCCCTATATATTTTTTACCTTGAAATTTATGCAACTATTCTTTAATAATCTCCTTTTATCTATCATGATATCTAATACTTAAAAGTTTTAAAATCTTTTAATTGGCCATCAAATCATTATAATTGCCATCAAAAATTTCATTAAAATATAGTTTTATTGTGTAGACAAATCACATGTTGGTCACATTTTTCTATATTATTTTATATATTTTTACCCCCAATTTATTTAGGGCCCTCCTCACTGGCATTATGAATATATCAGTCAAACTCTGTGGGAAAGAAAATGCCTTAGAATATTTTTATTATTACCATTAAGAAGCCTTTTGAAATAACATTTTACAAAAGAGTAGATCAAACTTGACTTTTTCAAAAATATTTATCTAGAATTTATACATAGACTTTTTTATTTGCTGATATTGTAACCAGTTTTCTTTTTAGTTTTCTGAAACATAATTTTAGGTTAGAACAAGTTTCTGAATTTAAGCATACATTTTTAAGTTGTGTTCTGTTAGCAGCTCCATAGCATCATAAGGAGATAAATTATACACTAAAACAATTACAACACATTTTTATATAAGAAGTTTCTATCTTTTTTATAGAAATGTGTGATTGATGCATTTTCATCAGGGCCCTGATATTTTTTTATGTTTGTAGTTTTCCTGGTTCAGCAAGGCAGAGAATACCAGGAAGGCAGAGCCATCAGAAATATTTTCAGGGTTGGGCTCTGAGCCCTAGAGTAATAGGACCCTGGCATCCCTGAACAGAAGAGGGAGGGGTAGAGAGGACAAAGCAGCAGCCACAGTGGCAGCTGGAGCTTGGGGAAGACCCCAACAGGAGTGCAATTTAGCCCTCTCTGGTCTCTGATGTATATCTAGGATCTGTCCCTAGTGTTTAATTTTTTGATCACTTTTTAGCCTCAGTTTTTATTGCCAGTTTGTACCGAGCAAGAGAGACGAAACAAGCTTTGAAATAAATTGAAATAAAAATATAACATCTTTCTCAGAGCTTAAGGCCATGGAAGAACGAAGGCTGGCATTCCTGCAATTAGCATAGGAGCCAAAAACAGTTTTAGTAACATACCCCTCAGATCTGGACTAAGTAGTTAATCTACATTAAATTTAGAGGCCTTTCCTTGTTTAACCCTTTCTCTAGTACCAGGCTTGCAGTGGTAAAATTCCCCAATTGTTTAATCAGCACTCTTTTCCCCCTCCTCTTCTGTGGCCTGGGGTCTAGCCTTTTCTAGGCCAGCCAGTCTATCATTCTTTATCTTCCTCTTCTGGCAGGTATGCAGGGGTGAGGGATTCTGGCCTTGGAGTTTCTGATCTGCCTCTAGCAGAATTGTGAGGGTTTTGGATAAGGGAGAGTTTTGAATAGGACAGCTCCCTGACAGAGAATTTTGTTTTTTTCTTATCTAAAAAGTTTTCTGTCTTGAAACAAACAAAAGAGGAAGCTTCAGTTAAGGAGGAAGGAATTGTAAGATAGGTGGCTATAAATAACCATAAGCCTGTTAGCAGAAGTGCAGAGAGAGGATAAAATCCTTTAAAAAAAAACACCAAAAAACCTTGTTTTCCTGATGGAGTTTATTCTGCAGCCTCAAGGCTGTGAGTCTCATAGATACACACATATGCACACATTCATTTAACATTTTTTAGAAGTCAAGCATTCCTTACTTTAAATTTTTAATTTATCTAAAATCTCCAGAGACAAAACTAAGAACTAATATAATCTCAGAATCCCATGAAGGCTTTTCCTAGGAGATCAGGATCATCTGGGAGATTCACAACAAAAGAGACAAAACAAGAGACAACAAAACATAGAACAAAACACAGGGGTCCAAAACCAGGTGCCAAATAACCAGTGGACAGTGTGACATCTCTCTAATGCCCTGGACAGGAGTTTATGTGCCCCGTCAGGCACCTCACTGTCCCCAAGAGGGATCCCACAGAACCAGAACAAAGTCTCAAAGAGAGAACCAAGTTTCAGGCAAAGGGTAATCTTACTGTGATGAAAAACCAAGTGTTAAAGACAGAACCAAATGTCATGGAAAAGGTTCCCTCTCTGTGACAGAAAACCAAGTACCCAAGACAACCATGTGTCTAAGGCAGAACCAAGTGTCACAGAAAGGGCCACTTCACTCTAACAGAAATCAAGTTTCTAAGAGAACCAGAGAACCTAATGTCCCAAACAGGACCAAGGGAACAAAACTAAAACCAGAGAACAAAACCAAAACCAAATGCCATAGAAAGAAATGTCTTCCTATGACTTACTGGAGGCCTCCTTAGACGGATGCTTGCTGGGTTCTTTTAGGTGCACAGTTCACTCTGACTATCAAGCCGAAGGCTTACCCTGGAGCCTTGAGCTCTGGATAATCTCAAGGTGCACACCTCCTGGGCGGCCCTTCGGCCCCAGAGTCCAAGTGAAGGTCCAGCTTCAGAATTTGGATATGCAGTTCTATCTCGCTGGGTCCTCCAAGAATGTTGAACCCGAGAATGCAAAGAAAAGATCACAGACTCAAATGTAGGGCAAATTGAAGCAAGCTATATTTGTACACACAGGAGCTGGCCAGTGACTATTTAACCCAAAAGCAGGGCTCAGGAGACTAGCAGCCTGCAAAAGGAAAAGTGAGGTTTTTATGTCCAAAAACTTGGGGAGTTTCCAACAAGGGGTTTAGCAAGTAGAATACATAGATAATTAAAAATTGGCATATTTCCCTGGATGGCATGGGTCTTATCATAGTCAAGGAGAGGAGTAATGTAGATTTCAGGAAGAGTAATAGCACAATCAGGGGGGAGAAATTCTTGGGAGGGGTAGAGCACAGTTACAGAAATTCCAGGCAAGTTAAAGGTAAGGTCAGATCAAACAGAACTTTGTTACAAAATGGCTTCTAACTTCAAGATGGAGTTTGTCTAGTTCGTCGTGGGGAATTGTACTGGGGAACTAGAGTCATAGCTTTAGAGCAAGAACCACAGCTCCAGGTTTCAGTTACTTTGAACAAAGGCATACTAAGATCCATGTAGGTTTCAGTGATTTTGATGGATGCTGTGTTTGTTTTTAAGGCTGGACAGACACTGGTCCCTTCTCCATCTCTATCACAGATAAGTGTGGAATAAAATCTTCCACAGCACAGTGGGCATAAGTGTTGGTAATGCCATTAGCAGGATGATTGAAAAGAGCCTGCTGTCTGGGAGGATGGTTTATAGGGCTATCAAAAGAAAGGAGAACCAGAATTTCATCTGTTTAGGGAAAAATTGGCCTAAGAAAGAGGGATCAATGTGTGAACTGGTTAGGGCACGTGCCAGAGGGGATGGGTAGAAACAGTTATGGGGATGGAAGTAGTTGAGACTATTCATCAGCTCTTCATAGCCGTCATTCAGAATAATCACGAGGAGTTGATGGAGGGAATTGCAAACAGATATTTTTAACTGTACCTCGGAGTGCTAGATAATTCTAAGAATATCCACATTGTTATGTGGACTTGTGAATGCTAAAACAAATGAACCACACCTGCCTTCTTCTGCCCCAGCTCCTATAGTGATGGTGAGGAAGAGGGAAAGAACAGTGCACAAATTAATGATTTTCTTCAGCATGATGTTTCATAGTAAGAGGAGCATATACTTGTTAAGTGTTACAGTTTTATCAAGGTCATCTCTTCATTTCTACCTAGGACAGCTAATTAAATTTTAGTCTGATGTTATTGTTCATCATCCTAGTAGTGACACATTTGAATTTATTAGAACATTTTCCACTTATTATAAATTATGTTTCTAGTACAGGAGTTTACTTTATAGATAATAATGCTGGTAAAAGGTTTTTTGGTGACCATTGAATTATGTCCCTAAGGCAACATGCAAGAGATGAGAATGTTTAGTTATATTTTAGCAATATTCATCAATACATTTCAGTGTTTCTGCATTGGACAATTTATACAAGATACTTCTAAAAGTAGAGTTATAAACATGTTTATTTATACGTGCATTTTGCATGTGTAACATTGATTCATGTAAAATGTTTCTTTTGGAAATAACTTTTGCTTAGAGGGGAAAGAAGCAGTAAGTTGCTGATTTTTTTCCCCATTCTTTATGACTGCTGGAAACGGATTTTTGCACAATTGTGTTTCAACCACTAGGAGTCACTACTGTGTCACCACATCCTCATAGCCAACAGTTTTTTTTTTTTTTTTAAACTATAATCCTATGTACACAGTTGAGTCGGAGGCAATGAGGAGAGCCGTATGTGGTGTAAATATTACTGAAATGGCAATACACTTACAGCTTTGAAGAGAATACTCTTTGGATCAAACAATTAGTAAATCAGGCAATGACCTTTTAAAATATTTGATGGGTTATTCTTTCTAAGAAACACTAGTCACCTTTGTGTGTTATTTTATTTGTAACAAATTAAACAAAGTGCCATCATTGAGGAATAATGCATAGGATTATAGGTACAAAGATCTTGCTGCCAACTCAGCAAGAGGTTTTATTGAGTCCCTGACCGACAAGTTATTTAGAGGAAAACTCAGATTTATCGACTGCCTTGAGTCTTAGAGAGTATCTCAAATAGAAACCTGCTCAAACTTACATATTTCTTCATTATGCTGGTTTATAAAGGTAGGTTTTAATCAAAAAGAGTGTATTTTTAGCCTATTACATCAGAAGCATGCAGAAAACTATATTTGAAGTATGTTTTTTATGATGAAATTTTGCCATCAAAATGCTCCAAGAAGTGAAATTACAAAGGAAGTGAGGTGGAAATTTAATTTGGTGAATAAATCCCACTTTAGATGTTGTGCCACAGAAATCTATCCAAAGCATAAATAAAGTTACAGTCGTCTGTCCTGGTGACTTGTGGTGTTCTCTGCTGTGGCTAATCCTGTCTGATTAAAAATATACATTATGGCTGGGTAGAAATAGCTTTGGTTACAAAATGACAGGGAACAAAGCAAAGACATAAATTTCCTACATCCAGTGTGATTTTATGACCCTTATAAGTCATCTTTAACTTTGACCTGAAGTTACTTAAAGCATAAATCACCTTAGTTTTTGCAACTTGTGCTTTTTAAGGTGTGGGACTTCTGGTGTGCACCACAAAGACATCTTGACTAATAATCTATGCAGTGTGAAGATACTTCAGGTAATTCTAGTAAGCCAATAGATATGCCTGTGACTACGTTTTATTTCAAAAAATCGTAGTCTAGTACTCATTTTATTGTGAGCTTATATAGCAAAAGAGAAATCCTACAAGGTTAGATTTATTATGGAGACCTGCCAACCTTAGCACCAATGTAATAATGGAGATGAGTCTGTAATGTATTTTGGCATTGTAATAATAAGAGATGCCAAAATAATACATGTATCATACAAAGTTTAAGCTCTAATATATATGATGAACACTGAGTGTATAAACTGAAATTTCTTCTCCATCTAGTTCTGCACTTTTATTTATGTAACGAGAAGCTCTATGGCCATACGATTGGGTAGAGCATAGAGACAGTTTCAGTGGATCAGAGAAACGAAAATGTGGATATCACAATTCCTAAGCTTGGTATCATGAATGTACCCGGGAATGCTAAATTGCAAAAATGTAAATCATTGGATACAAAAAGTCCTCAAAATGGATCAGATTGGAAGTCTGATCACAGCTTTTAATTAAACAAACAAACAAACAAACAACAACAAAAACAACATAAACAGGCACCACAGAATTTGCATTCAGGCATGCTTGTGGTGTTTCCTGAGAAAGAATCATTTGTGTCCAAACATTTCCTATTTCTGGCTTTTCTATAAGCAGGTTTTATTTCAAGGGAATAGTGCCTCTAAAAAGGTAAGTTTGAATAGTTGAAATATTTTCACCTCTTTGATCATTATTTTTGATCATAGTTATTAGTTGGAATTTTGTATGTCAAGGGTAAGTTTTTGAGAGCTGCCTTTTAAAAAATGATGTGAAAATTAGTGGATTTGGCTTTCTCAGCCAGGAAGTACAGCTCATTCGATTGATCTGATCTATGGTTACCTACATGAGTTCTCTCTCAACTGTCAAGAGATGTAAGTCAACAGAACTCAGTAGGAACTGACTTTCTAGAACATGACAGGATGATTCATGGGGCTTCTGACCACGTAGGCTATGGGCATCATTGAATTTGTCTGCAAGACTACATGCGTGGTGTGTGGGCAAAAATCCTCATGAAGATTTTCATGAACTTTTGAGAGCAAAGTGTTATAAAAGTAGAGGGGTGTGTGTCTAACTTCCTACACCTCAGGTGTCATTATTATGAGGATAAGGATGGTGATGATGCATTGTTCTCTGTATCTGACACCTACACAGCACATGTGATTGAGCTTTCTCAAGAGTAGGGGTGTGAGGAGGGGTAGAGGAAGGACTTGCCTCACACCAAGACAGCATGCAGGTACCACGGGCTTCTCAGGGACATTTTGGCTGCAGGATTCCTCACGCCTATTCACCACATACCTTTGCTTTGTCCAGTCTTGGTACTATACACTTTTGTGTCCCTAAACCTCTGACTCTTCTGCCATGTACTCTGTGGGGCAAGAAGAGCTGTGAGGCCATTCTTCTATGCTATTTTGGGGTTCCTACCCCATCTCTCACCTTCAGGTCTACTCTTTCCCCCAAGATACCCCCAAATCAAGTTATTTCTCTAAAGAAGTCTTTTCTCCAAAAGGTAATTTTACAAAGTCATTTAAACCTGGCCTGTGATTCCAACTACTTGGGAGACTGAATAAGAACAGGTTCAAGACATGCTTGGCCTACAAAGTTCTCAACAGCATGGTCCTGTGAAAGAATAAAAATGCAAAATACAAAGGAAGGCTAGAAAGGTAGCTGAGGGATACAGTGCTTGTCCAACATGTGTGAGATCCTAGGTTCAATCATTAGTACCCTAAAGCAAACAAACAAGCCATAAATTGAATTAAGAAAATGGCTTTAATTTACCAGCAGCTCCTGCACAACAAACGAGTTCAAAGAATCCCAAAGCAAACTGTTGGCTCAAGTACTTGTAAGTTTCAGTAAACTGACAAGAGTCCCATTAAATTCCTAAAATGCCTTGATTTCTAGTAGTTGCTGAAGTTTAACATTCTACTTAATATAACTTTTGTGTATATATAATGATCATAGTATATAATTGTAGTATATGTAGTATAATATATACATTATATATTATATTTTAATTATATTATATAGTATCTACATTATATATATATTATTAAGGGAAATTTATTATTATTATCACCAAATTTATCTATTTATGTAGTATTATTACCAAATCATATGGGGAGGTGGCGGACTATATTTCTAGTTCATTACTTTTTCAGCCTTAACTTGAACTTTAATTTCATTATACCAGAGCCAAACTTTCCCTCTCTGGTGGCCAGTCAGCTAGGCTGGAGTACAGCACACTCTCAGTGAGTGCCTGATTGGCTTCTTCCGCTTGTGTTAAGTAACTTGATCTCCTTTCCTATTGAACTTGCCTCAAGGAGAAGGGAAAGCCCATCCCACCTCAGTAGATAGGAAATTGGGATAGGGTCTGAAGGTGGATTTTGCAAAGCTCTCTCTCTCTCTCTCTCTCTCTCTCTCTCTCTCTCTCTCTCTCGTCTTCTCTTCTCTTTTGTCCAACTATTTTGGTTTTACAGGGTCTCATGTAGCCTAGGCTATGTGTCTGAGGATCCATGGATCCTCCTGTCTCCACCTCACGTGCTGGGATTGCAGGCATTGACCACTATGCAAGCCATGCTTGTTCTCTCTGAGTTTATAAATGTTGAACATTTATTTATTGAGAATTTTCATATCTGTACATAACGTATTTTGATTAAAATCCCAACCATTGCTTTCTTTTCTCCTTCTCCCACTTTCACCAAACCCTTGAGCTTTTTTCCCCCAATTTTTTAAAAACTTATTTATTGTTAATCATTAGATACATTGTATGAGCAAGTCTTAGGATGGCACTCCCATTTCCCTCCTCCCTGTTCCCCACCCGCTGAGGACCCCTCCCAGTGGGATTGCTGGACCAATCCATGGAATTCCCTTGAGCTTTTGTCTATTGGAAAATATCCAGTTTAAAGTGATGAAATCAGGAATCAGTGATAGATACATATTCTGCACTCTGAGGAAAGGTACACAAATTCTGTGACTTTTTCCAGGAGGATGAGAAATGCTTATATTTGTACTCTCAAATAAAGTAATACCTAGAATGATCCCAGTGCTTGAGAGGTTGAGGCACAAGGATCTTGAGTTTAAGGCAAGCTTGGACTACATAGAGAGACCCTGCTTCAAAAACAAATGATGGCAGATATACCTTAGTAATAGAGTGTTTGCCTAACATGTTCAAGGCCCTGGATTTGATCTCCAATGCAGGAAAAAGGAAAGTTCTTGGAAGTACATGTTTCTCACTTGAACTTTCCATATGGCTTGCTTGTCGTTTGGGGGCATATGCACAATATCTTTCTTGTATTTCAGTTGACTTGCCTGGGAATGCTAAACTAGCTGTATCAATGCTGTGTTTCTGCTCCGACTCCCTATCCCAGGGGACAAAGAGATAACTATTTTGGTCTGTTAGCAAAAATAGTTACTGAAAATTATGGTCTATATTAAATAAAATTATAGGTTCTCAGGTGTTTTTTTTTCTGAACGCTTTCATTTCTAAATATACACGTAGGTTACAGTAGCCTTTGCAAAGTTGGTTTGATGTGTTTTTTTATCTGTAGCACAATCTTTAGCTTCAGGTCTGTGCTAAGTTTTTGTGGGCTGATGTATACTCATTAAAATTTGGAGCTGGAGAGATGGCTTAGCGGTTAAGGTGTTTGTCTGCAAAGCAGAAGAACCTGAGTTCGATTTCCCAGGACCCAAGTAAAGCCAGATACACAAGGTGGCATATATATCTGGAGTTTGTTTGCAGTGGTTGGAAGCCCTGGTGCACCCATTCTCTCTCTCTCTCTTTCTCTCTCTCTCTCTCATAAATAAAATATTTAAAAAATTTAAGCATAATAAATCCTGACACTCAATCATTTTGGATTTAATGGCAATTCCATATTGTTCAATCTTATATTGCTGAAGAACAGTGTGCATGCTAGGAGGGGAAACTGTGACCTGATTGTGGTGGTAATCAACGGATTTAATGAAAACATTTCATGAATTTCTAGGACTTACTGATGGGCTGAATCTTGGGAGGTGAAAAATAAGGAGTTCAAGTCCCCCGCTGGAATGCTGATGTGAGCAAGTGGGTATTGGCATTTAAGTCCACTGTGGGAAGGCTCACTTGAGAAGTAGGCACCCTTTAGGGTTTAGTCACTATGAGTAACAGCTTGAGGATCTAAGATTGGTTTTCTGGGGGGAGGTATGTTTTAGGTCTTAGATGTTGCCTTATTTATATATTATCATGAAATTCTTAGGCTTTACTCTCCTACCCCTAATATCTTAACAACTTATTTTTATATTTTCAAATACTTTACTCGCTTTATTGTGTTGTAAAAAGTGCTTCTTTATCTTCATTTTCTTACTCTTCTGTGGTTTTGCTTATTACACTTTATTCCTCTAATATTTTTTCTCTGGCTCATATTTGAATAGTTACATTTAGTTTTCAGTGATTCTATTATGCTGCTCTTTTATTCTTGGAATTTACTTTTTTATCTTAACTTTTACTGCTTCGACTGTATCTTTATTTCTTTTAGTTTTTGAATAATTGTAGTATTGGGTAGATTCTTTATCCATGGCCACATGTTACCTTATGAAATGGCTGGGAAGGTCAATAGTCATTCTGTGTGCACATGGCCCATTGTTTTTTTAAAAGCAAAGTCTACATATGTGCTCTCTGTCAGAATAAACTTTATTGAAAGGAAGATAGGAGATGCATAGATCAGAACTTATAAAAAATGGGTCACCTGTCTTGACTCATCACTGTGAACATAAGTACACTGTTGAGAAATCTTCCTAGGTTGCAGCTGACGTGGTCATGCATGATGTGGTCAATGCATTGTTCATTTTACTGTTAATAACAGAAATAATGCAGGGATCTTTGTTGAGTGTAATAAGCTTAAGTGATTAGTCTTTCTAAGCATCTATGTCCAAACATCCTTGGCTCTTATCTGGGATGAGTGCCCATTCAAGTTGGAACTCCCTCCAGTGAGTGGGATTTTAATTGACATTTTGATCATCTAATTATATTACTCAATTACTGTCACAATGTGAGTCTTCCTCAAATATTTTTCCTGCTGACAGATGAAATATCCACACTGCTCCAGGAAAACAATCAACTCAATTTTCAGCAACAGTGTTCACTCACTGTTCTTAGTTGATGAGTTATTTGTTTATTTCAACTTTTCAGCCCTAGATAAAGCTACCATTTCAGTGACTTTTTTACACCTTAGCTGAAGAATTTTATGGCCTTGGAACTCCTCTAATTTCATATCATCTTTTCTTTTTAATAAACAACATTAGGTATTTCTTCATGAGATGCCAGAAATGTAAAGAATAAACATATATGAATCACTCCATTTCCTTTTCAATATAATCCTGTTTTATTCCAATTTATGGCACCATCATCTGAATACAATGAAAAACTACTTTTGGCCTTGTCATGGTTTGATCCAGGTGTCCCCCACAAACAATTGAATGTGTTCTGATAGATCGATCCTCAGCTGATGGCAGTTTGGGTTTTACAACCTCGATGAAGCTGTGTTGTCAGGGGCGGGCTTATGGGGTTATAAGCCAGCTTCCCCTTGCCAGAGTTTGGCACACCTTCCTGCCTCTGTTTGCAGTGCTGTGGCAGAGGTGATGTCCAGCCCTCTGCTCATGCCATAGTTTTCCCTGCCAGGATGGAGTCTCCCCTCGAGTCCGTAAGCCTAATAAACCCATTCCTCTACAAGCCGCTTTTGCTTGGGTTCTCTCTGCGCAGCAACTAGAAAGCTGACCACAACAGGCCTGTACTAATCCTTCATGATTTGTATGTGGACTGAATTTTCTGTGGTTGTCACTGATCCTTAGGGAATTGACTTTTCTACTACTAATAAGTGGGTTCTTACTGAAATCCTACCATAGTCATGGAAAATCTATACTGTGATATATTATCTCATGGCATCCTTACAACAGCATTTCAATCATTATTATACCACTTTTACTAATGGCAAGTGTTCCAACTCGTTAACTTGCACGTGGAGGAACTAGAATTGAATTCTGAATTATCTTCTTGAAGGAAAAAAAGTCCCTTAGTGACCTTAACTACTGCATTCTACAAATCAGTTCATGCACAGAGAATCTGGGGAAGCAGCCAATAAAATCTCAAATCTTTTGTTAGAACTGTCTTCAGGCTTCTTCTGACCCAATCCCCACTATTTTTATTTTTTAACTTAGGGACTTGATAGCACTTTTATATAGTTTGATATTCACTTGGATAGAGATGGCCTTCTGTAGCAAAGGGAGCAGATAACACATCCCTGTGATCATGTGTTTTGATGATACGACTTTATCACAAACAAATCAGAATTGGGCCTCAGTGGGAAATTGTTCTTTACAACTGCACTAAAGATACTGGTCCAGCACTAATTATTTAAACTAGTGTCATTGTGTCTGTCAGGCATTTTTCAAACACCCAAGGGTCTGTATTACATAATTGTATAAAATAAGTCAATGATTTTAGTGACTTTTTTCCTGCAGGGATGCAGGGAAAACATGTTCTTTAGAAAGGGATTATCCATGGGAGGCTGTGCTGTGTTTGGACACTGCTGGGATATTACTGCATCTGCTGGGGACAGTTTCCAGGCCTGAGTGTTTGGTGTAGAACTCCAGGGATATCTGCAGTGTTTTCTAGAGGAAATGCTGGCTTGGTCAGTAGGGCTCCGGTGGCGGCCTGTTCCCAGGCAGAGTGGACATACGTGAGCTCTCATTTTGGGTGGGCATGGTAGTTAACAACAAGAACTAATTGAGCACATCCTTTGGCAGACATCAAGCTTGGTTCTGGTTGAGTTTCTCTGATGTCTCATCTGCCATCTGCTTTTCTGATCACATAGTAGAGGGATGCTTTACCGGGCAGAGCCTCGGAGTGCTGGCCTCCTGACCCTCCTCAGAGGTGAACCAGCCAGAGAAGATCAACTCTGGGTGTGATCCCAGCTGTTCACTCTTCTTGTTGTGCGGCATTCCTTATGAAGTCAACTCAGCAAGGTCACCTCACAAAAGTACCATTTTATAAATGTCTTTCCTTGCTTTTCTTTATTTTTTTTTAAAAATTATTTATTCATTTTTCAAGCAGAGAAAGAGAGAGAGAGGGAGGGAGGAGAGAAAAAGAGAGCACATCAGGGTCACCACCTTGTGGGTCTGGCTTATGTGGGTACTGGGGAATTGAACCAGGGGCCTTAGGCACTGGAGGCAAGTGCCTTAACCCTGAACCATCTCTCCAGCCCTTTTTTTCCCCTTGCTTTTCTTTATAGGGTCATTATAAGAAATATCCGTATAGAATTGAATGCTGCATTTCCTACAGAAATGATGGCAGCACCATCCGTTCAGTACATACTCAGTTTGTCGATGTCACCGAGTACATGGCACCTACAGTTGTCACAGCTCCTTTAAGCATCTCTGGGCTCACCATGTAGTTAAGGAACTGTGGTCTCCGAATGACTGATTTTTCTGAGATTAAGGTTGGCTCGAAGCTACTTTATTTGGAAAGTAATATCTTAATCAGGTTTAAAGGATGTTGATTAATATCTTAATCAGGTTTAAAGGATGTTGAAGAGCTTTCCCAAGGATGATGAGAAAGATAGAAGAAATTCTAAACAAATGATTGAGCAGGTGCAGAAAATCTCACAGAAGGGCGTGAGATGTCAAGGAGCAGGAGAAAAAACTCAGGATGGCAGGAGATAATGGTTTGGAAAGAAAGAACTGGGAATCTTTGTGCAACCAAGAGAGCTGCCATTTCTGTTCCAAGCTGATTACAATAAGAAGTGAGAGCTATGCATCAAGACACAGACAAATAAGCACAGGAGGGCAATTCAATGAAAAGGGTAAGGATCCTGGAGGAAGCTGGTTAGAGTGCTAAAAATTTTACTTGCTGGATTCAAGAGCATTTATTGGAAGAAAAAAATATGGTCAGTAGTAAAAGCAAGGAAATGACTTATTATGTAAATGACTTCATCTAAAACCCATGTAAGATGGGGCTTCCTTGGACTACTAGGAGAACACACACTTTACTTTATCTGAGGATCTAGTTCACCTGAATTAGGGCTTAATCATAGCTATCATTTTGGGACTTACTTTAAATTTTTTTGTCCTTGATTTATATTCAATTTTCCTTTATTATAGCATGGCATATTTCTTTTATGTTTCTTTATTAGTAAAATGAGGTGGTAAATGAGTCAATATAAAAACAACATGAGGGGCTGGAGAGATGGCTCAGTGGTTAAGGCACTTGCCTTCAGTGCCTAAGTACTCACATAAGCCAGACACACAAGCTGGCAGTCCTGGTATACTCTCTCTCTCTCTTTCTCTCTCTGATCTCTGTTTGAAAATGAATAAATAAAATATTTAAAAAAGCAACATGATAGTACTGAAATAAAATAAATTGAGATTATTCTGTTTGTTGCATATATATTCTGCATGTAGAATCCTTTACAGTGAAAACGGGATTTATGTACTTGAACTTCTTGGGTACATAGTAGTGGTAATTTAAATAATATGGCCTCCATAAACTCATGTGTTTTGGATGCTAGGTCTCCAGCTGGTGGCAATTTGTGAGGTGGAGCCTTGCTAGAGGAGGTGAGTTGCTGGGGATGCGCTTAGGTGTGTCATAGCCAGCTCCTGCTTGCCAGAGTTCAGCTTGCTCTCTTGCTGCTGTTTTCCACCAGCTGGGGCAAGATTGTAATATCTTGCCTCTGCTCAAGTAATGCTTTTGCCTGTCACCATAAAGCTTTCCTTTGAGATGGTAAGCCAAAATCAACCATTCTCTCCCATCATCTGCTTTTGTTTGGGTGTTTTATCCCCATAACGTGAATCACTAGTAAGATCTAGTTATACTCTTGTGTTTCCTGGACTAGGAGTTTTCTGTACCATTTTCTTCCTATTGTAACTGCGTTCTCTCAGTTTTCAGGAAGTCTGCATCGTAGAGTGGAAAGAGTGAGGGTTTTATGTCAGCTCTGCCTGAACCTAAGACCTGACAGAACCTTGAATTGGTTAACTGAAAGCCCCGGGCATATATCATATATTCTCTCTGAGTGGTCTCCCTCTCTCTCTCTCTCTCTCTTTCTCTCTCTTTTCCTCTCTTATTTTTTTGAGACAGACTAGTTTCAAGTGTCCTAGTTAGGCTGAGATCCCCCTTCTGCTACTGCTGTGGTTCTTAGGATCAACGATAGTGTCATCATCTTCCACCCAACCCAGATACCACACTTTGCCAAGGTCCCATAGAAGGCAGATAGGTAGGACCCACTAGTGAATAGGAGAGTTCATCTACTGTTACTATGCAGCAGAGACCCAGGACTGTTTTATTTTTTAATGATATCTTTATTGTCCAAAATTAGATACATTGTCTTAGCAAAGATTATGTTTGGTATTCTTATTTCCCTCCTCTCTGTCTCCAACCCACTGGGTATCCTACTCGGTGGGCATACTGGATGGTTCCATGGGGTAGAAGGTTATGGATAGCAGAGGAGACAGCCAGGTTTCCCCCACACACACCATGGCTCTTACACTCTTTCTGCCGCTGCTTCCATTTAGTTCCCTGAGTCATGGTGGGTGAGTTTTAAGACTGTTTTGTTATTGAGGTCTTAAGTGTCTCTGTACTTCTGCTTTAGGTTGTGTTGGAAATCACTGATGTCTGTCTCACTGACTTATACTGGGTTGACTGATTAGCTGTGCTGATAGATCTCTTGCTTATCCCATCACTCTCTCAAAGGTTTAATTTGGGGTCTACAAGATAGGCCCAGGATGGTTCATCTCTTACCAGGATGTCAGTCAGCCTGTAGCTCATTGGTGGAGTTGGAATGACCACACCTCTCTCACTGCCTTATGAAAAATACAAACAAACAGAATCTCCATTGGAGAGTGAGAACAGTATGGGTTAAATTATACACATATATCTGATTTGGCCAGATTCTATTGGTATTAGCTTCTCTGTAGTTCTCTAGTAATGGGAGTTTCTCCTCTGAGCCCAAGTTTTTGGTTCCCATAGGATTTTGCCCTGAGTCCCAGTTCCAGTTAAGGGCTCCTTGACAATAAGTGGATTTCTTGGCCAATTTGAAAGCTGTTGACTACTCTCCCCAGGTTACTGTGCCTCTATTGCCCAAGTGATCACTGCTTGGCTCTCTGATCTCTCCCAGAAGGCAGTGTGTTCAGCCTTCTCATGGCAACAGTCTGCATTGTATACCAGTGGTCTTTGCTTTCTTCAAATATTATTGACCAATTTTCCCTGGAAGCTTATGTAGCACCTTCCAGCACTGCACTTGCTACCACCTGGGTACTGGATACCATTCTGGATCTCGCAGGGTCTCTCGGTGTTGTGCGATGACTTTCTGTGGTTTCTTCAGCAATAGAATCTTACCTTTGGCCTGGGGTGGGCATTCAAGAGCTTTGACAGAATCCTGTCTTGTTTTGGGGACCTTATGGGTCTCTTTGGTCAACAGCTCAGTGAGGGAAGGAGCCAGTGACTGGGACAGGGAATTGCAGGTCTGATCACTTTTTCATGGGGAAGGCTTCCTCCCATCCAAGGACTGGTTTTAAGGATCAGATGTGAGGCTTGAGGAGAGTGTGGAGGCTGCTAAGCACCAGTTGACAGAGGGAGGCAGGTGTTCAGCTGCCTGTTCTCTGTTACTGATCATCCTTTCCCACCAGATAGCCTGTTACCGGGAAGATCTTTCACTATATTACTTGATGTGGGCTGTGCTTGTGGAACTCGGCATCTTGCCGAAATTATTTGGCAGAGTTAGAGCCAATTTTGTGCATTTAGCAGTGATGAAATAGGTTCTTTCTTGGCACACTGTTGTAGACACCTATGTGAGACATGGTGCTTTCCTAAGAAAGGATCTGGTAAGTCAGTACATGATGACATCTCTGTTCCATGCACTTTTTTCCCCTGGGAGTCATTGTAGCAGATGTATTTTCTTTTAATTCAAGAAAAATTAAGTTTATATTTTCCTTTGCTGCTTCAATTCATGTACCAAATTCTCCAGAAGCCTTTTACCATTTTTGCTTAGCTAATGCTTAAAAGAAACAGTGCAGAACACAACTAAAATATTACCAGTTATTACTATGTTTTCGCTTCTAATCACACTGCTTTGTCATTGGGCATCCATTTCCTTTGCTGATAATCAAGGTGTGTCCCTGTCTGCATGCCTGGAAAAATCTACCAAGGAATAAAGGAAGATAACTGGTCTTGTGGGAAATATGTTTTTTTTTTCTGTAGCCCTATGGATTCATTCATACTATTTTAAATACATTGACTTAACACTTCTGATAATGATTCAGTTGCTCTAAGTTTTAAGGTAGACTGAACCAAAATGCTATAAGGACCAGAGGTTCCTATGCATATCTGGCTCACCTTAAAAACTTCCCTGTTCTTCATGGTCCCAGGAAAGAATTAAAGGTCCCTAACCACAGAAAGCCTTCTGGATCCTCAAGAAGCATTTTCCTCCTATGTTTCCACTTCCTAGTTCATCTTACATCCACATCTCTTGTTTGACATTAAATTTCCATTCTATATGTAAGTTTTGTTTTTTAATGTGTCCACCGAAAAACGTGTTGTGACGTTCACAGGAATTCAGACTATATTATTTTGTTAAAAGAGTATTTGTCATACCAAAAAATGGGATCCAAAAGTTACTGTGTGATGGTATTCCTTCTTGCCTTGTTTCCTTACATTAAGATGGATGAACCACTTACTGTAAGCAATGCAAACCTGATGTGAACAAGGTAGACAAAGCAAATGTAGTTCTGCCCTTGATTGCAGATAAGTGGTTTCATCTTCTTTTCACCTATGCTAGGAAGTCAAATGGGAGAATGCCAGAAGAATGTGGAAACAATCAAACTGGAATATGTCAGAGAAATATGTTGAGTGTGTTGGAAAGTACACATTTTGCCCCCTTTTCTTGGGTCAATATTAGGAGTTAAAAACATCAGCTCTGGAGCAAAACCTGCATCTGTTCAAATGGCTTCCATGCTTCTACTCTAGGTGACATTAGAGTCATTTTTAAGTCTCACTAAGACTCAGTTTCTACTAATAGTAGAGTCTACTTCATGGAATGAGATATGCGTGGTATCTGACAATAGAGAGTCAGTGTTGGGTATAAGAATAATAATTTCAATGGCTGTTATTAGTACACACATGCCAGTATTGAGGGCCACCTGGGAATTTTCTCAAAGGCTCCTTTCCCCAGGTGGAAGAGACAGCTTCAACCTTCCTGAGCAGCTCCAAAGGGTATGCTGGGTCCTCCCTTATCTGCACTTGATGTGACCACAGTTGGGACTTCCCAGAGGTTTCCCTGGCTGGCAGCATTCTCTCTACTTACAGTAAACCTCACTACAGAATGAATATGTCGCAGTAATGCAAAACTGCTCTGCCTCTTGGCTCTAATTTGCTCAGAACTCAAGGTGACCTATATTCATTATATTCAGAGTAACCTCTCCTGGTTGGTTTTTTTTCAAATACTAACACAATGAATTTTCTTTTCTCCCCATCTTCTCTTGTTAATAGGGTGCTGAGAAAATTTTGTCAATGAATGAATCAGGAGAACTGCAAGACCTCTTAACCAAAATTGAGGTAATTTTGCTTTGAGCAAATTATTTTTAGTAATCAAAATGTTAAACACAATCTGATTGTAATTGCATTTTCCTAATTGAACTGTTACCCTATGTTCATATAAATATACACCAGCATACGAGTAATAGTTTTAATTGTTATTAAAGTTTGTTCTACCTAGAGTGACTTAATGTCAGCTTCTAAAAACCTCTTCCTATTAACTGAACATTCTGGCCAACTTTATTTGAGTCAATATCTCTATAGTAGAGGTGCTTACTAGGCAATTGCCTTAAAACACACTTATGTGCTTTTGAAAAATTGAAACACCTTTTACTTTTCCTATACAAAGAGTGTTTCTTTTGTTACACATTTAAATTTTTGTTCTGTACTTATATTTCCAGAGATATATTCAATATACAATGCATTAATATACAAGCAGGAAACCCTTATCACTTAGAGAATGATTGAATGAGTTTATTGTTCCCAATAAAAAGATTGTATGCTTTAGAGCCCAGATGTAGGAAATCCTTAAGTGAAAAAATGCTAATCTGTGTAAAGTCTATTTATTGATACATTTTTCATTTATTCATATTAAAAACTAAGGCTAAAGATTAGAAGCAAAGACATAGCTAAAGTTTCTCCAACATGATAACCAAGATAAGGAGTTGATCTTGGTGATATCCACAAGAGAGAGCAAAGGGAACTGGCTGAGAGATATGAGAATACCACAGGCTCTGACAGGCACTGTATAAAAGATCTTAGATGAAAAAGAAAGCTCCAGTTGAGCTTTTGCCTTCCTGTATATATTTTTTGAAAATATGGACAGTTTTGTCACTCACGAGATGGTCAACACAGTGTCCACTTAGTCTGGTTCTCACCTGAGGATTGGCAACTATTCTTCCTGAACAATGAAGAAAGAGGAAAGATTTCCAGCTACACCCTAAGGCTCTGTGTGCAAGCCTGCCTGAGCCTCCCTGAGACACATGGTCCTGGAGGATGCCCCTTGTGGTAGGAATTGGTATGGCATGGTCACCCCTGCTCACCTCTGGGTATCAAGCAAGGTCATCTGCTTCTCTGTAAATCAAACGTTCAGTTAAGCAGGTTGGTTCGCTCTCCCATATGGATCAAGAATCAGACTTCTATATCCATTTATACACATTTAGTGCAATAAGCTACAGATTTCTCCGTGTTTATATTTTGCTGAGTGGCTTTTTTTCCCCCAACTGCAATTTGACAATGCTAGAGGCTTTGGAAAGATTCTGTTTATTTTACTAGTGGTTTGGTCAAGCAAGGGGATGTTTAGTAAGCTCTCAACAAGTGTTTACTGCTGGTTGAATCCTGTTTAAAACGTATAAACAGAGGCGAGTTATTCGAAGAGGATAATATCTGAGGTGTGTACGTGGCAATTTGCAACATGGGTATTGCAACTTCATACACAGTATAGATGGGGTTGGAGGGCAAAGTCAATCGCTTCCCTTTTTGCTAATATGTTTTTGATACTTTCAAGCTCTGCTGGAATGGGATTAAATGTTCTGAGGTTTAAAATAATAAGTGTTTTATATTCTGATCTTGAAAAAATATATAAAGAATTAATCTTAGCATCCTATTTCTACATTAAATGGCCCAGAATAAACTCTTTCTATTCCCCTAAAATTAAATTTGTACTATAAAGGCAAAGACATCTGTTTAACAAATATCAGTATACTCTACCCTTGCATCCTTGTTCCTCTGGTCTTTGTTAGGGACTTGAATAGTTTGAAGGCTTCAATGAGATGGATATATTCAAAGACATACGAGGCTGAAAGCTACTGTTAGAACAAGAAGCATCTAGTTCACTACTATATCCCCAATGTCTTACAAAGTACCTAGGTAAGGTCTCCTCAGTAATTTTTTAAATGAATTATTACATGAAATGACCCTGCCCACTGAGTAATTCTTTCAAGCCCTTCACTGAGAATATATTAAGAAGAGGTCAAAGGTTGAATGATTTTCCATTCTACTTTTCCTTGCATTTCTTCCATTGCAAAGGGGAGTGGTGTTTACCCAGCACTTCATCTGTCTGCTGTTTTCAGTCAGGTCTACCTAATTTCATATATATATATATATATATATATATATATATATATGCTGGTAAATGAAAAGGTCCTAAATTGCTTGAAGATTAAAGTTTCTTCAGTGAAACCCTCAAAAAAGTGTTGTGACTAATAGTTATGATTATTGTTAACTCAAACTCTTTGAAAGCTTCCTGGTGTAGTTTTCCCCTTTCTTCCCAAGGACAGACTGTCTCCTGAAGTGCTGAGCTTATCTCAGCTCATGGGCATTCATCGGAAGCCTGCTCTTTCTCCTTGCAGGGACAACACTCTGCCAGAAGCAGAGCACGATGAGAGCTCTTTGAAACCGCCATGTAGGAATGCCTGGACCATTTATTTTTATTACAAGACTCAGTGGTTTACACTGTCCTGGCTGATGTAATAGAAATGGGATTCATGGGGTCTGCTCAAGTAGAGGGAATCTTTAATAGTTGGCTACAAGGATCACCCCTCAAAACTTCTGCATTAGTCACAACATTTAACCTTTTAATTGTCTTACATTTGGGGATCTCACGAATATCTCAATTAGTAAAAGAAATGGATACTGGGGATGTAGCTTAGAGGGCGAGTGCTTGTCTTGCTTAAGTCTTTGGCTCAGTCCCCAGCACTTAAAAAAGTAACAATAAATATATTATAGAGGAATGACCATGAGCTTTTCTCACGAAATAATTTTCCAATTGTGACCTGAAGTTTTTTTTCACATTCGAAAGTTTTGTTTCTCTCTTTATAAAATAAAGTCTCTATCACATCAGGTTGATGCGAGAATGAGCCATAAGGCTTACATAGTACACATGCTACCCCTTTTCTCTCTCCTATTTATCTTTGAAATATCTCTTTTTTCTCATGATTAGAAGTGGTCTCAGAATTTTCCCAACACTGTACACTAAGCATCAGAATAAGTACTTGAATTGAAGCATATCTACTTTCCTTTTATTATAGAGGCAAAACCTTAAGCCAGAGGTTAAATAAGAATGTGTTTAAATACTCAGCATGATAGGATGTGGTTGTCATGTGACCATGAGCAATTTAGCTTGTGTTAGCAATTAGTGATATAATAGTGCAGGCATTTATGAATGATATAGTGACTGATAGTGATGACCCTTACTCTCTCCTATGTGCCAGACAATCTCCTGTTTGCTGTATGTGAATTCATTCACGGAATCCTGTCTCCAACTCTGAGGGATCAAAGTCAGATCTCATTGGAGAATTACATGAAAGACATGCTCTTAAGATGGCCTTGACATACTTGTGATTATTTTTAAGCATGACATTATAGCTTTTAGTATGAATGTTAGTTCATGTGCTATGATCTGTGTACATGTATAGTGTACACACATGTGTGTGCGGATGCATGGACCCCCCCCTGTGCTCAAGTGCAGAGGCCAGAAGAGACTATCAAGTGTTTCATCATACTTCCACATGGTTTCTCTGAGATGAAGTCTCTCGCTTCACCTGGTGCTGCCATTTTTGATCAGCCTGGTTGAAGAGTGAGTTTCAGAAATTCTTTCATATTTGCCCCCTCCCATACACAGGACTGGGGTTACAGGTATGCATGGCCATATCAAACTTTTATGTGTATGCTGGGGACTGAACTCAGGTCCTTCAGGTCTTTATGCTTATGCAGTAAGCATTCACACCAGCAGAATCATCTCCCCATCCCTGATAGTTAATTTTGTGTGTGTGTAGGGTATTTATCTGTTTGGCTTTTGAATATGTTATGAAGACAGAGTAGACTCTTGGTAGCAGTGGATTTAACATTTGGCATATTTGTCCTTTTAAAGTAATTTTTATAAGCCATATTATAGACCCATGAAATAAAGGCATTTTTTAATTTTGTTGCATCACTCTTTTGAGTTCTGGGCACTAATTTGTATGAGTACAAATAGGTAGAGTGTAAGCCTAGGAAGCTCCCTAGAATTCACATTTTATTTCAGCTTTGCTATTTTGGGTTTGTCATTGTAAATATATTTTATGGGAAAACCATATGCTATTTGAAATTACAATCATTCAAAGTGTCAAGGGGCATAGCAGGGGTTGATATTCAGCTGAGTACACTGATCCATCTTTATGCTGGGGAATAGAAATATTGAGCATGTTTTACTGGTTTCTAAGAAAATGAATAATTTATATTGGTTGATAAATAGCTGCTTTCCAAACATTCCTCCTATTGCCTGAAAGCACCTGCCATGTGGGGTTGCCAAAGATGGAAGGAATTCACTTAAATATACTTAAATATAACTTGGATTATGAGTGATTTTATAACTTAAGTAGGTCCAATTCAATATTTTGCATCTACTTACATGAAAATTACATGTGGTCTACCTGAAATTCAAATTTCAATGAGCATTCTGCACATTTTTCCAATTAGTGTATATTGTGGTGGTGGTGGTGGTGGTGGTGGTGGTGGTGGTGGTGGTGGTGGTGGTGGTGGTGGTGTGTGTGTGTGTGTGTGTGTGTGTATTGCATGTGGTATATAGCCTATGGTGCCTGGAAGGGACCATCAGTTATCCACTTCCATTGACCTTCTACCTGCCCATCCCTACTGGAGTCAGAATGTCTTATTGATTCCTAAGCTTGCCTTGCTTTTTTTTTAATTTGTGAGTCCTGGTGATGTTTTGGTTTCTGTTCCTCACAGGCCTGGGGTTACCGATGTGCATGACCATGCCAAGCTCTTTGTATTGGTTCTGGGGATGGAACTAGAGTTGTCTTTCAGGCCTCTTAGCACCTCATTATTGCACAGGAAGTGCTCTTAACTCCAGAATCTTCTCTCCAGCCTGCATTCTGTATTTTTATTTACAATATTTGATATAACCATATTCTACTAGGAACCCAAAACTATTCATAATCCAATAGTAATGGATGAAGTCCTGGATTCCTGGGCCCTGAAGGTTCCTCCTCTCTCCTCTAGGTTCTAGACTGGTCTATATATTGTTTTTATGAGGTAGAGCCTCATGTAGCTCAGACTGACCTTGAATGTTCTATGTAGTCAAGGATGACCTTGAACTTCTGACCCTCCTGCCTCTACTTCCTAAGTACAGAAATTACAGGTGTGTACCACTTTGTCCAACTTGATGTTTTTCTTTCTTTTTTAAAAAATATTTTATTTATTCATTTTCAAGCAGAGAGAGAGAGAGAGAGAGAGAGAGAGAGAGAGAGAGAGAGAGAACAGACCAGGGCCACCACCTTGGTCTGGCTTATGTGGGTCCTGGGGAATTGAACCCAGGTCCTTAAGCACTGGAGGCAAGTGCCTTAATGGCTGAGCCATCTCTCCAGCCCTTGATGTTTTTCATGTAAGCTCCTTTCATAGCTTTCATGATGTCATCAATCTATTATTATTATTTTGTTTCTAATATTCGATAAGAATACCATTACTTGCTAATTCCCTTATTTTTAGCTTTTAAGGTTCATTCATTTCCCCAAGTGTTGCAGTTCACTCCTCATTGCAGGCACAAAGAACCCGACCAAATGCACCATGTGGAAAGATAGGCTTTATTTTGGTTTACAGACAGGAGGGGAGGCTCCATGATGGCAGGGGAAATGATGGCATGAGCAGAGGCTGGACATCACCTCCTGGCCAACATCAGATGGATTACAGCAGCAAGAGAGTGTGCCAAACACTGGCACTGTGAAGCTCGCTGTAGCACTCATAAACTCACCCCAACAACACGCCTCCAACAAGGTTTCAGTCCCAAAATTGCCATCACCTGGCAATCAAGCATTCAGAACACATAAGTTTCTATGCGACACCAAGATCAAACCATCACCATTGTCATTTTTGTGTCACAAAAGAGTTAAGTTCAGCTTACCTTTCTTTGGAGGAGTCAATTCTTTCACAAAACAATGTCAAAACTACATCTAAAAAAGTCACCAAATGCACATGCATTCAGTCTATTTGCTGGGAAGGCTTTTGTACCTCTATAATCTTTCTAGAATATTTATTTATTTATTTGCAGAGAGAGAGAGAGAGAGAGAGAGAGAGAGAGAGAGAGAGAGAGAGAGAGGAATGGGTGTGCACTGGTGCCTCTAGCCACTGCAAATGAGCTCCAGATTCATGTGCCATTTTGTGCATCTGGCTTTATATGGGTGATCAGGACTCAAACCCTGGGTTGTTAGGCTTTGAGGACTTTGCAGATAAGCACCTGAAGTGCGGAGGCATCTCTCCAGCCCTTGAATCTCTACAATCTTGATGGTGTTCCCTGCTTGTGTCATCCAGGTTGGTAGCCATGACTTGCCATCAAAATAATTCTGGATTGTTAAAAATGAGATATTATGCAGGCTTTGCTATCTTTTTATAATCACTAAACCAAATGGCACCTGAAAGTGAGTCTTACTACCTACAGAAAATGCATACAACCTGAAAAGAGATCTGGGGCTGCGTACATGTAAAGCACATTCTTTAAATTACTTAATGATGAGAGAATTACACTTACTTCCTAGACAAATGTCCGCTAGGCTCTTTGATTTGTATATATTAGAAAATGGTGAGTTAAATCCAGCTAATCCTGTTCCTTTTCAGTTGAATTTTTGTGATATATATATATATATATATATAATTATGAATCTCCAGCAGAAGAGCTGTTATATGGAAATATCTTATGTAGGTTTTTAAAGAGTGTGTCATTGTGCATGTGTTGATGTGTGTGTGTGTGTGTGTGTGTGTGTGTGTGTGTGTGTTTCGCCTACATTTCCCAACCTTGCTTAAGTAACTATTCTCTGTACAAAGCCAGGCTTTGAAACACTGTTGCTGATTCCTATTTTGTAAGTCGGGAGCTTAACATCAATTCTCTCTGCGTTCATTCTGCTACAGTTCTTCATCTCCCCTGACATGAAGGATATCATGTGCGGATTCTGCCCTAAGTTAAACATTCACAAAAGCACATAAAAATGCATGTGAATAATTTCCCAAACCTTGTCTTTGACATCCTGCCTAGTCATTTTCATCCCACTCCCCCATCTACTTTATATTTGCTTGAAGTAGAAATGCTTAGAGCAACTGTGGAAAGTTTTATGGATGTGCATAAATAGCTCGTGATTTCCGTGCCTGTTTCCCTAAGTATAAAATGAGGATAATGAAGCTTGAATTATGTCTTTATTGAAGAAGATGCCTATATTTGTGCAGGTAGGAACGAGGAAAGATTAGAAAATAATGCACGTGAAAGGGCTTTGAAAAGAATAGAAATCATTCTAGTTGACGGCGTAATGATGGATCTTTGGTTGACAATGGCTCCTCCACACTTTTTAGCGTTGTGCTTTTTCAAATTCTCTCTTAGGGGTGTTCGATAATCAGACATGAAACTCCTAAGAGGGGCTGGAGGGGAAGTTAAGGTATTTCCTTTCATGGGTATAATTGTTTCTTGATTTGTTTCGTGGCCAAAATGCTTTCATATGATCAAATTCTAGAAGGTGTATATATATATATATATATATATATATATATCTTCAAATTCTAGAAGGTATATATATATATATATATATATATATATATATATATATATATATCTTCAAATTCTAGAAGAATTATAGAAATGTACTATATATTACTACATTTAGCCTAAAATTTAACAGTCTTTATGTCAATTCTGTGCTATAGATGGCCACCAGTATAAGGCCTTCAGGTCTTTGCTCCCCTAGGTCTCATGGATATTGATGGCAGATAATCATAAGTGCACAGCCATCTTATACAAGCCAGTTCTGTTTTACATCTTCTAATATGGGATCGAGAGACTGAACTGTGTTCAATCTAACCTATTTTCTGTTCTCTCTTGTCTTCCTATACAGAGAGTGCAGCACCCACACGAGTGTCCCTCCTGTGGAGGTTTTGGCTTTCTTCCATGCTCCGTGTGCCATGGGAGCAAGATGTCCATGTTTCGAAACTGCTTTACAGACTCCTTCAAAGCCCTGAAGTGTACTGCTTGCAACGAGAATGGTCTTCAACGTTGTAAAAGCTGTGCCGGCTAATCTGAGCTTATTCCCAGGAAAATCCTCATTTTATTAAACAAAGTCTAAAAGTTGGTTTATACTTTTTTTTTTAAAAAAAGAAAGTCACTTTTTGGATTAATCAATAAAGTTTGTATATTATAATTGCCTTTGTTTTTAATTTGTGATATGATCCTTTTTTGTGGATCTATTAAATAAACTTTGATTTAGCATCTCCTGTGGGCCAAACTCTGTTCCTTACCTGGGTTTCTACTGGAAATTAATGGAAGATCCAATACCATGCCAAGAAATGAAAAACCTTTTTCTCCCAAGGTGTGTAATTTTTAAAGAAAAGATGAAATGTTTTTAAGGGTGCTTGATTCAGTGTCCCTCTATTGTCCAGGATGGGCGAGTACCACACTGGTTGTGCAATGACACACACCTGTGCATGACCCCACTTTAGGGAAGCAGAATGTTTGGGACAATTAAGAGTGAAAGGTTTTAGTCTTAGGCAGACCTTTTTCTCTGTGTGCATGTGGTGTGTGTGTGTGTGTGTGTGTGTGTGTGTGTGTGTGTGTGGTGTGCCAGAAGTTGGCACTGGGTGTCTTTTTCAGCCTCTTTTCCACCATGGCTTCGGAGACAGAATCTCTCCCAGAACCCAGAACTCACCAACTCTGCTCGGCTTCCTGGCCAGTAAGTCCCTGGGATTCATCTCTGTCCACCTCCTCAGTGCTGGCGTTGCACACACCACTATGTCTGCCTTTTATTCTCAGGATCTTAACACAGATCCTCATGCTTGCATAGCAATTACTGTATAGACAACAGACTGAATCCTCTTCTCAGTCCAGGCAGAGAGCCTTTTTTTTTAAATTAACAAAAATCCTCTAGAATAGTGTTGGAGCAGATGATGGTTTTACTCACATGTCATAAAAGTTACAAGAGGGGTTATGGATGATGATAGAAAAGCTGCCCAAAGACTTCAATTTATATTGCGCTGTTTTTAAAGGGAATTTATTTATTTATTTTGGATTTTGTTTTTTTCCAAGGTAGGGCCTTGCTCTAGCTTAGGCTGACCTGGAATTCACTCTGTTGTCTTAGGTTGGCTTCAAATTTCTGGCAGTATTCCTACATCTGCCTCCCAAGTGGTGGGATTAAAGGCATGTCCCACCATGTCTAGCCAGGAATTTATTTTTTAAACTGTGCTTTGTGTCAGTGAGAATGAAAGTCCTTTAAGGAGGTGGCTGCTTGTGACATACTCAGGGGAGGGACAGAAGAGCTGTATGCAGCTTGAGCAGATATAAAGTAACATGAGTTATGTAGATAAAAGTAAATTTCTGTGGAATTGTTGTTTGGTTGTATACATATATCTGTGAATTTTCTTATCAATAACTTTAAGAATTTGCTTTTATAATATCAGTGACAAGGTAATCAAAACCTTTGGCCCCTTGGCTCCTGTTGTGGTTAACCTTCTGCATGCTGGGAAAAAGCCCCTGATAAGAGCAGCAGATGGGAGGAGAGTGTTTATTTCAGATTTGCAAATTCCAGGGGAAGCTTCATTATGGTGGAGGAAGCTGGCTTACTTCACCATACGTCCACACCAGAGAGACAAAAATAAAAATAAATAAATAGCCAAGGTTCAAACTGGCTCAGAACACACCTAAAGGCTGGACTCAATATCAGCTGGTAGTGACACCCCTCCTCTAGCAGGGCTCCACCTGCTGGAGACCAGGCTGAGTACTAGGCTATCCAGGATCCCCTGCCACAAGGACTAATACAGACAGCCCACGGAGGAGGATATCCAGCTGATCGGGGATGGGAGGGGGGAATTGGGGATAACAACTCATTATTTGCCCACTATATAATGTAACTCATTATGGACAATAAATATATATTAAAAAATGCGTGAGGCTACAAGGCCATTTACATTCAAACCACCATAGCTCCCTAATCAAAAGGCTCTAAGTAGTGATGGAGTACTTTCTAATCACTGGCATGGTAGAAGGGAAGATTTCTGTTTTCAAGAGGCTGAAAATCTAGGAAGGAAGTAAACACATGTAAGCAGATGGGTCTTGTGAATGCCGCGTAGTCAGCAAGCGTGCTGTGGGATGTCTAAGAGGAGGAGCAGCACACATGAGTTACAAAATAGTTAGAAGAGACTTGGACAACCGATTCAAGAGTCATTGGAGACTAGTTAGTCAAGCAAGGGGATAATAGTACTTCTGTCAAAGGAATATACTGTGCGGAGAACTGAGGTCAGAGGAAAGTGTGTTTACTCTGTGTGCATGATCTCTTTAGAGGTGTAAGTAATCTCATATGGAGCATAGCAGTCTCATAATAAAGTAACTTCTAGTAGACTGATACTCTTGATAATAGCATAGACACACTCAAAATTATGAAATATTAACATAGATATCCAGGGACCTGGAAAGCAGCTAATACAGATGTTCTGTGATGTTTAGAGTTGCTCAAATTAAAATGCCAAGTGTTGGTATGAGTGTGGAGTGAATGGAGCTCTTCCATGTCTAATGGAAATGCTAGTGTTCCACCACTTAAGAAAAGCAGTTTGACAGTTTCTAATAAGCTAAGCAATATACATTCTATGGCCAACAACTGCACTTTTTCTTGTTGATTCAAGAGAAATAAAAATATGTCCACATTGTTTAGGAGTTTCAGGGGAGCTATATTCTTTGATAGCTGAAAAAGTGGAGGTATCTCAAATTGTCGTTGACAGGAGAATTGACTAGCCATTTGTGGTGTATTAGTACAGAGAACACTACTCAGTAAGACAGAGGAAGAAGCTATTCATTCTGCAAATAACACGAGAAAAACTCAAAACTATTACATTGAATGAACGCACCCAAGCAGAGGGTATGAAGCCTTTGTGAATATATCACTTACGACTTCATTTATATGAAACCGTAGAGTAGGTGAAATGGGTGTGGGTAGAATGATTGTCCCACAGGAATGGAGGGAGGAGAATGAGGAAATGAAATGTGCTCAGAACTAAGAGTACAAGCTCAGGCTGCTTGAGAGTTGATTTCATCTGTCAAGAAAGAGAGGAAGTGTTTTGTGCAGTGGGGAGTTTTT
The DNA here is from genome assembly GCA_004024765.1 of Zapus hudsonius. Lineage (NCBI taxonomy): Eukaryota > Metazoa > Chordata > Mammalia > Rodentia > Dipodidae > Zapus > Zapus hudsonius. Next base: position 10,522 of record PVHP010009453.1, on the reverse strand, counting down.
CATCGTTGTTTTCAATATGGTTGTGAGGTCTTTCTTTTTTATGCATGTATGGTGTACATGCTTGTGTAAATGTGTGCTCGAGTGTGTTTGTGTGTATATGTGTGCTTATATGGTTGGAGGCCAGAGGACAGTCTCAGGTGTTATCACTAGGAATGTCATTCACCTAATTTTGATGTGGAGTATCTCCTTGCATTAGGATGAACTCACTGACCAGTAATTTCTAGGGGTTCTTCTGTCTCTGCTTCCCAGGTCTGGAGTAACAGGTCTGAGCTGCCACACCAAACATTTCAACATTTTTACCTGGTCCTGGGAATCGAACTCAGCTTTTCATACTTGTAAGGCAACCACTTTACCTACTGAGCTCTCTCCACGGCCCCTGATTATGAGATCTCATTAAAGCGTGGGGAATCTCAAGAAACTGTTGGACTTTTCTGGCTTTGTCTCTGATTCTGAAAATTCAGCTGACATTCCCATTCCCTCATTGTCTGAGTCATAATCAGGATGGAGAATTCGAACATTACAAGAACAAGAGGATCTAGTTCTCAGGCCCTTCTTGAACTGTGGGTTTGAGCACAAAGAACCCCAATTCATTGTGCTATAGGAACTTTTTCTTTTACTATGCATTTCTCTTTTATATATGTATTTGCTTGGAATTTAAACAGTTATGATTTCTGCTAACCAGAATAAGCCTCTAAAGAAGAACACTGTGAAAGTAATGAAGCTTTAAAAAAACCCAGACACCTGGTAGAATTGCACGAGTTAGAGAAGGTAATAGGATCAACATAAGCTTATGACAAGCTTATCATGTAAATATACATTCATATGAGCTTTCTGAGAAAACTTTAGAAAATTTACATCTATCTGCTTTAGTTTTATAAAATGGAAAAAGGAGATCATAATACCTATTATGTTTCCCTCAAATTATTGCTACATGGGATTAACTAGAATATACAAGAAAGGTACTTGTTTTGTGTGTGGTATGTGCATGCATGTGTACAAAACTGCACACCCTGTGTGCATACACATGGAAGCCAGAGGAGGATGCTGTGCCCTTTATTGTTCTATTGACTTCTTTCTTTGAGATAGGGTCTCTCACTGAACTTGGCCTTCACTCTACCTTTTGGTTAGGATGGTTAACCAGTGAGCCCTAGGGATCATCTTGTCTCCACTCTCCAGGTTGATAGCTGGTGTCAACTTTGTACATGAGCTTCTAGGATAAAACTCAATTATTTCTGATTGTGCAGAAGTGGTTTTACACAACGAGACATCCCCTAGCCCCAAAGTTCCTTTAAACTAGTACAATACTCAGTCTTAGAATAAATTATACAAATAACACCAAAGCTATGCATTAGTTATATGTCTTTTCATTGACCAGATACAGAAATGGATATTCACTGAGTGCCTTCTATATAGTTGGATTTTTAGAAAGTATCTCATTTGGTATTTACAATAACATAATTTTATAGGTAAAGAAGCTCAGATTGGGAATTGATTTTTCTAATGTATTGAAACATGTGAAACTGTTATATCTTCAGTGTCCATGTAAGCCATATATAGTGGTCATATAAAGTGGGAAATCAGTAAACTCAAGTAAACAATAAACTCACTCAAGGATAAATACTTATGTAAGCAAAAGACTTGGAACAGAAAGAAAATTCAAGCTGGGTTCCTATGTTCTGATAACTTCCTGCCTTCCTTCCAAAGGCCAGACAGTGCTTGTTATTTGCAAAGACTATATGGTAATGATATCAGTTCTGGACTTTGACTATTAATTTAAAAAGTAAAGACTAAAGGAAGGATCATTACAGTGACCTAATACATAAAACTACATATTTAATTTAAAATCATTTTCACACTCAAGGTTTTTTGTTGCTTGTGTGTGGTGTGCAGATGTGTATATGCATGTTCATATATATGTAGGTGCACATGTGTGCACCTGTTATAGGTGGATGCCACCATGCCTGGCATTTTTATGTAGATTCCAAGGATCAACTCTGGTCTGCACTTTTGCAGGACAAACAGTATACTGACTGAGCTCTCTCTGAAGCCCTTATGCCTTTAAAAAAAAGAAGATAAATTAGTAGCATAATGATTACAGCTTAGCTTGATCTTTCATGAATAAACCTCATACTTTATAGAGAAGTTAAGGGGCTTCCTCCTAAGACTCTTTGAACAAGTAATCTGAAAGCAATAATAATTTGGATTTTAGTAATCATTTCCCTAGAAATTTTTGTTTCCTCATTCACAATGAATTTGACATTAATTTTCTCTTACTATCTGATTTATGGACTTATTTCCAAGGTATTAAATCTAGTTCTCACAGATAAGACAGCTTTCCATCTCTTTGCTCTTAGTTTAACTGTGTGTTAATACATAGTGATTAACATAGTGATAACAGACTGTTACATTTTATTAAAATTTGTGTGTTGTTTAGTTATACCATTACATATATAATTAGTACAATTGTAAAAAAGACCACCAGATGTGGAAAGAAAGAAATGTTGACTCTTGGGATGTATATTCGTGGCTAGAAGTTTGCACACAGACAATGGTAGTCCTGGTCACAAGCATTCAATTCAGGAGGCAGGAGGCATCAGAAAGAGCACTTTACAGAAGGCTTGGAGAGTGTCTGCCAGTCTTGGAAGTTGCCCAATGAAGTTTTAGCTCATTCTTGCAACCATCATAGCAAGTGGAACATTGTGGGAAGTGAGCTCAAGGAGACCATTCATGCTCTTTCTACTACCCCTCAGCATCCAAGTAACTGTATGCTTTGCCCCAACACTTCTAATTTAGGCAGTGTTTGGCTGGAAGTCAGTTTCTCTTTGCAAGGGCCAAACACTTGCCGCTCTTTCCACTTAAGAGACAGTCTCCCTGTGCATGCTGCCCCAGAGGGATTCTCTGTTAGAGTGATGGCTATGGATTTCTGTCAGGAAGCATTCTTTTTCAAGGAATCCTGGCCTGTTTGGGAATCCTTTGGCAGAATAGGTAAACTCATTGATGGAAAAATTAATGTGTTCAACTATGGGAAAACATGCATTTCTTAATGCACAATTCCCATGGATGAGAATGAGCATGTTTCTACAGCAACACTTTGTCCTGTCCTATTCTGTACTTAAAAAACGACAACAAAAAATGTACCATAAACCTAGAACAGAACACACTGAGAAATTAAAAATACACACATTAGTGGCTGGGTGACTTGAGTAAGCCTGTGGTTTTCACAGAAGAATATACGATATTCTAAAAGCATTGCTTATATGTAGTAAAACAGAAGCCTTATTATCAATGCTAACTGTCCAATAACATCCAGTAATACATGCTTATGGATTCCCTTCATTGCACATACCCCACTTCACATTCTGCACTCTTAAATTGTTAGCTTGGATTCTATATATGTTATTACCTTATACTTACAATATTGGTATATAAATTAATTAGAAAGCAAAGTGTTCACATATACAATGTGGATAATGATACTATGACACAGGGTCAATTTGTTGCAATGAATGAAAAATGTTAACAGAAATAGAAAATACTCATTATTAAAAAATAAATTGCTGGCTGTTATTTCTCTGGTACAAAATGCAAGGTTTTGTTTCTTAGAAGGCCACTGACATCCGATTGCCCTAAAGTTATATATTTGCTTCAATGGCTACAATCTGCTTGGAGTTTCCAGTATGCTGGAGATTTTACCTGAAGACAGAGCTGCCAATGCGTTTTCCATCACATTTCTGTTTTCGGATGGGGCAATTTTAGAGCATGCTTTTTTCTGAGAAAAGAGAATGATAACGTTTTTAAAGAACACTCTTTCCCTAAGGTGAAAGGCTTTGCATCTTTTTAGTGGTGCCTAGGACTACTTGAGCGGCTATAAATATGTAAACAGCTTTACTGGTTGAATTCCTCTTCCTTACAAGCTCTCGGCCCACTGGATTCTCTGCCTACATTTATTCCTGAAGCACGGTTATGGTAGTCTGAATGAAACATTTACATGTCTTAGTCATGTTACAGTGATAACTGACTAGATTCTGTGGTCAAGGTTACCTTGCGACATTTAAGAAAAGTATTAAGAATTCTGAGGGACAGCAAGATGAACATGGCCGTTTGTCTCAATCATTACTGAGGAGCTGAGGCATTGCTATAGACAACACAAGCTGTGTCAAGTCTTGATTATCGGATGTGTGGTAGAGATCATACAGATAAGATGCCCACACCAGCAGAATCCATTAAAGCCTTGTTGGTACCAATTTTCTGTGGTAGTTACTTTACTCATTGCTGGTACCAAATATCTGACAAGAACCCATTTAAGGCAGGAAAAGTTTCATTCTGGTTTACTGTGTTGAGGGTACCTTTGGAACTGGTTAGTGGAAGATGGGTAAGCATTTGTAACTGAGAGCAAGAAGAGTCCTTGAATACTGTCAGCAGATCTTAGTGGGCCATGCTGGTGGGAGTTTGGAAAAATCCAAATGATTAATAATTCTAAATAGCTAATTTCAAAATGGCTACCTTTCTCTCTTTAGTTTTACTTTAGCTATGAACTGACATCAGCCCCATTTGTGTTCTCTAAACGTGCCAGCAGCAGTAATATCTTTACTTTCAGACCTCCTTGGAAACCCTCATTGCTCCCTGTTGATGAGGTCTTCAGAGTATAAAACCTGAGTCATCTTTCCTTGCATTCCCTGTAAATCTTGGATTTTACTAAATCCAGTTGTGGCTGCTGCATTTGCTTTGGATATTGAATTTGTATTAAATTCACATCAGAGCATCTGGAGAAATATGTACTGTATAAATAAATCAAGTCAAATGAATAAGGCATTAGGTAGGCTGTGCAATGGTGCAGAAGTGTCTGGGTGTTTGCAGGAAATTCGATAGGAGATGGATGGCCTCGGAGAGCCTTGCACAGCCAAGCAGGGGCTCCAGATGAGCAGGCCAATGGCAGTGAGTCTTTCATCCACACCTCATAGTTTCACCCAGCTCAGCTTTGCATGGTCTTTGAAACCTAGCTGTTGAAACTATTTTTCATATTGAAAACAAAAGTTGCGAATATGACTTTTACAGAATAAAATAAACATGTCCATTGATGGTTTCTGACACTCTGGGCTAGAATTTGTGACAGTGATTGAATAAGTTTACTGTTAATTAGAAGATCTTGGTCAGGGCTGATCCCTAAAGATCAAAGTGTCATAGTCAGTCACATGCTGCTGGGGTGAATCTCCAAACCAGGCATAATTTAGAGGAGGAAAGTATTTATTGAACTAATAAATTTAGGGGAAGTTAAGGAAAAGGTTGGCTTCCTTTTATAGATGCAAGCAGAGAGAGAAACCTACCACCAGTACCTCAAGCAAGCAAGCACATTGTAACTCACAAAAATGCAGAACTGACAGACTGGGGTTCTGGCTTTTCTTTTGCATATCTATCCTTAGTATTTTGTATCCAATTTGAAATACCTCAGGGCCAGACCCCAGGAGGCCAGGCCAAAGTGACACTTCTAGCCTGAAGGCTGAAGACAATTCGCAATTATAATAAATTCTATTGGGGGACATTTACTCAAAACTACCACAAAAGGCTTCCTTTGAAAGTCTTTCTGAGGCATTTTATATCCGGCGGTTGGTTACATTATTTTGTTACAGCCCTTCTGAAGTTTTATGTGAAAAATTAGATTCCTTCACTTGTCTTATAAAATAATAGAACAGCATCACTGCGAAAACAAAGCAGTCTTCCAGGATGTGGTATCCTAAGCCGTGAAAAGTAGTGGGACATATTTCACTACCATCCACCACCACTTTCAGGCCGTGGAAAATGTCACCGCATTTCACCCCAAACATGCCTTGATGCCAGCAGAGCTGTATGCATGTCAGCCAGGCCATAAAAACACAAACTGTTATTTTAGTTACGCTTGGCTTTCCTCACTCATGTTGGGTCATCTCACTCTTCACTACATCGAAAACACAGCTAGGGACTCAGCTATATATTTTTACTTTAATCATTTTGACCTAAGTAGTTCTAAGGCATTTTTACTTACCAAAAAAAAAAAAAAATCCAGTCTGACTATTTTTTGTTTAATTTATGGTTGCATTGTTTTAGTAACTACTTCATTCCTGGCTTTACTTAAGATGACATCATGGGGAGAGAGAAACATGAAGGGAAACCCAAGATTTCTGTCCTCATATTTTGCCTTCATCTTCAAAGAAAAGAGAAGAAAAAAAGAAGACATAAGAATAATGATCATGGGAGGCCATCTGATCAGAAGAGTTAAATAAACTAAATTATCCTTAAAGAAGAGTAGAGTACCATAACATTTACACACACAAATTTCTACTCCATATTCCTTTTTTTAATTTAATTTTATATTTTTTTATTGTCCATAATGAGTTACAATATTTAGTGGGCAAACAATGAGTTGTTATCCCCAATTTCCCACTGCCCTCCCCTCCTCAATCCGCTGGATAACCTCCTCCATGGGTCGTCTGGATCAGTCCTTGTGACAGGGGACCATGGATAGCCTAGTATTCAGCCAGGTTCTCCTGGCCATGCCTCTGGATAGTCTCCCCCACCACAGCTCTCACAATCTTTCCGCCCCCTCTTCCACTCAGTTCCCTGAGTCGTGGTGGATGAGTATTAAGGCTGCTTTAAGGTTGTGAGCTTAGGGGTCTTTGTGTCGAAAATCGTTTTGAACATTATGATCAGCCTGTAAGACTCACTAATTCAGTTTACACCTTCTTAAAGTTGTCAACTTCCACCAGATCAGATGCAAATACAAACAGTCTGCCAGTGATACTTTAGCCCTTTTCTATCTTTCCTTAATTAGCACCACCAGCTATGAGACGAAGCACAAAGCAGTGCCACTCCAGGATTTTATTTTTAATAGTTTTTTTCTATTCAAATCATGATGACAGTCGTTTGTATTATCTGCCCTGCTTTACCCATTTATGTTAATATTAAAGATCTCTGGTAGAAGACCCAGGTTGATTTCCCCAGTGCCCACATAAAGCCAGATGTGCAAAGTGGCACATGCATCTGGAGTTCACTTGCAGTGGCTGGAGGCCATAGTGTACCCATTCTCTTACTCTCCTCTCTCTTTCCCTCTCTCTCCCCTCACAAATAAAGAAAATATTCTTCAAAGACTCTTCTTATCACTGGCATGTTGTTACTTACTTTATTCATTGTGACCCTCACCTCTCACAGGTAGTCCAGAGGCAGGCTTCCCAGGTGATTCATGGTCCTGTTTTAAATTTGTTTAAAAACATGAAAATGTATATTAAAACATGAAATATGCTGGCACTGAAGGCAGACAATAAAACAATTAACTTTATGACATTTTGTAAAGTGAAATTTCAATATACATATAATTCTAAAAGATTAACTCATTAGTGTTTGGAACATTACTTAAGAATGCAAATTATACCAGGAACCCACTTAAGAAGACTCTACTTTAAAAAGGCTTAGCCACAGGTTTCTGTGGTGGTTATATTTTTTAGGATATGTTCAACTCATGAGTGAATAAATTCCCCTTTGATATGGAAACTTAAGACAACTCCAGTCCTCCAAGTCATGGAATATTTATAAGATCCTTGCTTACAGTTCATTGGTCCATGAGAAGGCATTTGGCTCAAACTAGCACAGCAAGATTATTTCTCTAGGGAATTTTAGGTGAATTTGGGCTGTTTTTTCACATTCCAGAGCTAAGCCAGCAAACTTGGGTTAGCCATGATCTGTACACAAAGCCAATCTACTGAGAGGAATGATGAAGAAGAATTAGAGAAGTAACTGAGGCTCACTCAGGGGATGTAGTAAGAGTTGGAGAATGCTCAGATCTTGTCTGTGGTCTCCTTTGGAGACTTGGAACTGCTGCTCTTGGACTACATAAAATAGCATTTCCATCTTCCTTGGGGCTGGAGAGATAGCTCAGTGACTAAGGCGCTTGCCGGCAAAGCCTAATGACGGGGATTCAATCTCCAGCTCCCAAGAAAAGCCAGATGCATAGTGGTGCACCCATCTGGAATTCTTTTGCAGTGGTTTGAGGGCCTCGTGTACCCATTCTCTCTCTGTTTCTCCTCTCTCTCTCTCTTTCTGCTTACAAATAAAGAAATTATTTCAAAAAAAAAAAAACAACAGAAAAGAAATTCCATCTCCCCAGCTGCTCTAAGTGGTCTTTTCCTCCAAAAGCACTGAATCTTGAATTGGCTTGTTACTTGTACATTAACTTATATCAGAAAAATTAACCTCATTTCATTTATACTAGTGTTTAATTTAGCATTTCTCAATTTGACAACATCTCTTGGAAAGAGATAATACCAAAATTATTCCTTGTTCTGATTCATTTTGATTTTCCCATTATCTTACTGAGTCGGGATTTTGAAATTTCTAACTGACCTACCTTCCTTTCCCAATCTACCGTTTCTCTGACACACAAGAAGATGCAAGAAATGAAATCTAAAATTCAGCTCACATACTTTGGACTTGTTCTAAGCTGAGAGACAATGAAATTTAATGACAAAAGTGAGGTTCTAGGGAGACTTCAGAGTATTCTGTTTCTAAACCTATGGGGCAAATGAAGTGTAGTATTATCTTTTAGCAATATCATTTAAGTTTCACTCCGGAGAGAACACACTGGGTTTCACATAAAATGACAGATTGCCATATTCTCTCTGCCAGGTAATTGGCCACACTGGCAAGTTTATTATCAGCAACATAAAATACTGTAATAGGCATATGGAAACCTGTGCTGGCAAAGCAGATTTAGCAAGCAACTTCAGAATTTGCCAGAACATTTGTAGCCATTGGCTTTCATTTAAAGTAAGAAACCCCACAGATGAATGGTTTATTGTTGGCACGGGGCTTTCCTAAGAATGATTAAAACACATATTATTTCCAATATTTGCTTCATTAATTTCATAAGTAAAAAACAAGGGCAGTCACCTCATGTGTTATTTTTGACATCTCTCTTGTATTATCGCATGAAAGCTAATTTTATTCACTTAGGGCAAAATGTGACCACAAAGGCATTCAACAGGAAACATTTATGACCTAAATAATTCAGGCAGCAGGAGAATTTAGATTGCTCAGTTTTCTTTAAATAATTTAGAAGTGGCACTTAAGAGCACGGAATATGCCACCCATGAACCGAGGAACAAAATTAAGGTGCATAATTTTTGAGATTTAAATCTTAGCGACTTTACTCTGTTAGTTGATCATAATGAATTTGCAAAAAGGGGGAGATATTTTAATAGGAGTGGCTTCTGAGTAGACTCCTAACAGGTCAGCTTAGCAGTGATCCTTGAAGGAGTGCTCTGCTTGAAGCGAAGAAACCACAGCCCAACAGAAGACCCAGGTGGAGCAAAGCCTCCTTGTAATAATCCTGGAGGCTCATGTCACACAATTCATTTGCACTGTACAGACATTATATTTTTGTTTTGTAAAGAAGACCATTGTTCCCTTGACAGTTTGGTATATTACTCTTAAGAATCAGTCCTTGAGCAATTAAAATTCAGTTTTAGAAAAAAAAATAGAACATGTAGTATTCAATTAAAGCAAGGTTATGATGAAGCTTTTTGGCATTCAATATTTCAGATACTTTAGGAATAAATGAATAATGAAGTTACAGGGTTACTTTCCTTCACCAAGCTGACTAACACTTTGGCTAGAATCTCTATGCTAATTCAACTGTTTGTCTTTTAGCCACACAACACTGTTTTCAACAAAGCATAATTAAAGTATGTTGAACCTCTGAGGATAAGGAGCACGTTACTAAATTTCCATAATAAATTGGTTTGATTTAGGAATATTCTTTTATGATAAAATTCTATTAAATATGTAACATTAAGATTTAGAGAGATAAGTAAACACTCACAAGCTGACTGAGTTCTAGGAAATAAACAGATACTTCAGCCTTTCATGAAAACTCATTGAAAATATTTTCATACAACTTTGAAATAAATGTTTTCTTGATAGTTATTATTTCATTTGTTGTTATCTTTATTAAAGACATTTATTTTAAAATCAGCCAGGTACAATTTATAACAAATAGGATTCACATTTCAAAACTAGTGTTTGATGACTTTTGACAACATGCACTTGCTTGGTGGCTTCTTACCACAGAGCACAGTCCGTCATCCTAGGAAGGTTCCTGCATCCCTGCCACCTACCAGCCCACCCTCTTTTCTCCTCAGGGCACCCTGGGAATGCAAGACCCCATTTCTTAAACTTTGCCTTCTTCTAGGATTTTTTGTACTCAAAATCACAGTCATTGTGTGTATGTGCCAATGGGTTTCATTTCATTTTGTATAATGCGGGGATAAATCATTATACAATTTTGTATAAAGCACTTGACCAAAAACAGCGAATGGGAGGAAAAGTTTTTATTTTGGCTCACAGTCTCTAGGGGAAGATGCACGATGACAAGGGACAGCATGGCGTGAGCGGAGGCTGGACATCATTTCTGCTGCATTAGGGAGAAAATCGCAACAGGAGAGTGAGGTGAATTCTGGCAAGGGGACCTCACTGTGACACTCCGAAGGCCACCCCC